>JANIWD010000019.1:0-162848 GCA_030557875.1 Candida neerlandica
GTAAGATAGAATTAAAATACTGAATCTAACAAACAAATGGTTATGCAAAACAACAAGGACAACAATAACTAAACGATCTAGAACATTTAAATATCCCGTGGTGTCATCAATAGATGATAAAACTAATAGTTACTTGACAGAATTCTTTCACTTTTTTCTTTTTAGGATAAATCAAAGCAAATAAGTCGTGCTAGACCCAAAAAACTCGTGTTTTTTTATTTTTAAATTCAATTTAAGTTTTACGTCTTCCCCCCAAAGAGATGTAACAATAATGGATTGTAATGGTCGTAAATTCGGGTAAACAAAAAAAACCTGAAAGCCACGTGACACGCCTTATTAATCGGGGCTGTACATCGAAGCAATCTAAATTATAGGAGGGAATAAAAACCTTAAAGTTAGGACATCAAAAATTTTCACTTCTATTCATCATAATCTCAACGTCTAGAACTAACAATATCAGTAAAAATGTCAAATTGGATAGCTTTTGCTATAGATGAAATCGGATTAAAAACATTAACTAAATCAACGAGCGATGTCTACATCCTTATCCTTCTTAGAATGATCAGATTGGTTGGATTTGGTGCGACTTCCTTGATCCTTGTTTTGTTTTTGAAATCCATCGGAATACCAGAACAGTATATCGGGTTGTTCATGACATTCACCTTCGTTGGTGATTTGGTTTCTTCGTTCTTGTTGGCTGCCATAACTGATCAAGTAGGTAGAAAGAAGATCTTGACTTTGTGTTGTGTTTTCATGACAGTGACGGGGGTTATCTTTGCCGTATCTGAAAATTACTACTTCTTATTGATTACGGCTATCTTGGGAATATTGACTCCATCAGGAGGTGAAGTTGGCCCATTCCGTACTATTGAACAGAGTTCTATCGCTTCGTTGGTGGCACCTGGGGAAAGGTCAGATATCTATGCATGGTATACATTTTTGGGTACATTTTGTGCTGCAATTGGTTCATTCTTTGCAGGTGCATTAATAGACTTTCTCCAGGACAATCATGGATTTGATATTGTTCAAAGTTACAAATCTGTCTTTTGGGGTTATAGTTTACTTTCAGGAATATGTGTGATTTTATGTTTGTTCATCACTAATGATATTGAAGTGAAGGAGGAAGAACAAGACGGGGATGCAACAGAAGAACCAACGGAAACTACTCAATTAGTTCCAGAGACATCTTCTCCTGCTCCAATAGAGTCAAAGAAGAAATTTAGATTATTACCACATTTGACTCCTGATATTTACTTGCTTGTTCTTAAACTCAGTTTATTATTTGGACTTGATTCATTTGCTTCATCATTGACTCCACTTTCCTGGATATCTTATTTCATCAAGAACAAGTTTGATGTTCCATCATCTTATTTGGGTTCGGTGTTTTTCACTACAGGGTTTATTAGTGGATTTACTGCTCTTGGAAGTAGTCCTTTGACAAAAAGATTTGGTGCTGTTGTGACAATGGTATTTACCCATTTGCCTGCATCTTTCTTGCTTGGTCTTGTTCCATTTCCATCTACATTTGAGGTCACATTAGCTATTTTGATTATCAGATCTTGTACCCAAACCATGGATGTTGCACCTAAACATGTATTTTTAGCCACTTTGGTGCCAGATAGCCAAAGAACTGCCGTTTTTGGATTTGTGAATGTTGTCAAGACATTGGCACAAGTGATAGGTCCGAGTATTGTTGGTGTGATTACCCAGCATGGTGCCCAATGGATTACATTTGTAGTTGCAGGTTCTTTGAAGGTTACCTATGACATTGGTATGTTGGTTACGTTCTTAACTTACAACCGTCATAGTATTCATTAGAAATTATTTGTATAATTACTTGTTTATTTTTTTTTTATACAGTGTCAATTATTTAGATTCCAAGATTTGTTTAACTGTAGCAACTACGATACTCTCTAAGGACTCAAATTCCCAAGGTAATAGTTTTTTAGTGGCATTATTACTCACTTTTGCCAATTTCTTAAATTCTTCTTGTTCGGTACCTGGATTTCCCTTTGGCAAATTTAATTCTGGATAGTGTTTATTCACAATGTCTAATAACAATTGTGTACTAAAATACCCATTTGTCATCAACAAACGTTTATTGACCAACTCATCAGTTTCAATGGCATATACTTGAACCCGTGCAATATCATTAACAGATATATATCCACCAGCGTCATTTTCAAATGTTGAATTATTCTCATGATTCAACTGGAGCACATCAGCAATGAGTTCATTAGAGCTGTTGAATCTCTTAGGATCAAAATCATATGCTTTAGATCCAAACACCCACGATGGATTCACCACCACTAATCCAAATTGTGGCTTTTGCATCATGACAAATTCCCATGCAACTTTTTCTGCAAATGCTTTGGATGCATAATAAGCAGTGATGTTATCCTTAACCGCATCTTCATATTTGGTATTATTCCAACTTCCTTCATTGAATGACAATTCAGGGTTGGTTTCGTCAATGTTGGAGTACATCGCTGCGTCAGATGACGTAAGTACAACACGTTTCAAATCAGGACAATGTTCAGCGGCAGCGGTGAAAATGTTCTCAGTTCCTTTGATTGCTGGTCGGAGAATCACATTTTCTGGATCTTCAGCGTCGAAAGTTAATGGGGATGCTGCATGGAATAAATATTCGATATCGGTATGTTTGGACAAGACTTTATCAAATGAATTGGGTGATGATAATTCGGGGACTATTTCAAAGGTGAATTTATCGGTTGGTGACATCATGGATTTCATTTGTTCACCTTTGGAAGCCGATCTCACGGTCCCAACAACTTCATATCCTTTGGACAATAAAAGCTTGATAATATGTTGAGCGATGAAACCAGTTGCACCTGTTATGAAGACTTTTGTCATTTGGGAGATTGTGTAATGTAAGTGATAGTTGTTTTGAAATTTGGAATATTGTATAGACGTTTTATACTGGCGAATTCTAATTTTTTTTTTTTTTTGGCGATAAAAATCTACGGATTGAATTTCCTATCTAGGAAGAGAGATACGAAATGCGCCAGAGCGCATCTAACGAATTTTCAAAAGAAGCCATTCAAACATTAATCACTAGACATACCTATTTAAATATATTTGGAAACATCAAATGACCCAGTTTCTAATGCTTTATTAGCAATTTCTCTGATTCTTTTCTGCCCAATTGTTAAATCTTTGTCAATTTCAAAAGGCAATAATCCCATGGATCTTTTGGCATCGTAATCATCCTGCAAATGAGCAACATCCGCTCCTTGATATTCATCTTGTTTTTGTTTCTCAGACAATTGGGACCGATAATCAGTTGGGGATACATTTTGCAAGAATGCATTCCTTGTATCCAACAAAGTTTCGATATTTGTAATTGACAAAGGTGTAGCACCATAGTATAACACCAGTGAATGACCGTCGCCATTATGTTCCCTATCCACTTCATGTGGGATATCAACATGCCAGAAAACAAAACTTCCCTTTTTGACATCGGGAATTGAGATCACACCTTTGGTCAAATGATGGCAGAACTCATGTAAGTATAATTGACCTGTTCCTGGTGTAGCTCCAACGAATTTAGGAGTGGAGAAATCTAACTCATAGTCATCCAATTTACCGGATTCTGGATCTTTCCAAAAGAAAGGACGCAACATGATATAAGATATAGCCAATTTAAGACTTGGTAATACTCGTAATGTACCTTCTCCGGATTTATTATCGGAAAGTGCCAACCAGCCTTGAAGGGTTCTGAAAGAACTGCAAATTGTAGATCTTGCCTCAGTGAGATCAGTGTATAAATTCTCACGAGAATAGGTTCTATTGTCAAGTTTGAATGCATCGAATTCTTCCCAATTGCCTTCGAATATTTTTTCATATACTTTGGAGTATTCAACATCTTCCCATCTTTCGATCGACGATGAATCTAAATGTAATGGTAAAGTGGCGGATTTTCCAGGTTCTCTAATTCTGATTCTATCACCATATACTATTTGTGAATCAAGATCAATTAAAGTCAGTTGATCTTCAACATAGAATTCTTTGGACATGATGGAAAACAAGTTCTTGATATTAGAGTGCATCCTGGCTTCGGTCTGTGGACGAGTCCAAAACACATTGTACCAGGAAGTTGGGTTGGGATAAGTGTAACCTGCAGTTTGTGGGTGAGACTTACAGAATTCTTGTAACTCATTAAACCAACTATCAATTTGATTTCTATCAACAACATTCTCTATCATTAAACATCCACGTTGTTTAAACAATTTGGATACATTTTCTGGAAGCTTGTTGGCTTGTTTGATCGTATTAAAGTCACATCTAGGGACATATGCTGGACCAGAAGTTTCAATTTCTGTGAATTCTTCTTCTAAAGCAACTAGCAATCTCTTCCAGCTTTCGGTAACTTTTGCAGCATTTTCTGGTTTTATTAAACGTTGTTTGACGTTAACAAAACGTTGTTCCAAGTCAGGTGGAGTAGCAATGGTGGGCTGTGAAACAGAAGGAGACATTATTGGATATCAAAGGAATAGTTAATAACGAATCCATGAGAATTTTGGGGCCCAAAATTTCCCATTTATATAGTCTTGCGACACTGGATTGCAAAATGAAATTTTTGGTGTGTTTTTTTTTGTACCCCACAAAATCACAAATCCGACCCCTGTACGGATTTGGCATTCCTTCCGCAGTCGATCAAGTTCTTCCGACATAACTTACTTTGACTACCCAAAAGGACAATCTAACCGAACTCACACTATGTTATTCAATCTGACGAAATAATGAAACGTTTTATACTGCATGTATTCTCTATGTAGAAAATTCCAACTACAAATAAAAGTTTATACTCACGTGATACAGTAATTCAAACCCCGAAGCCGCAATTGCGGCTACGGAGAATAAAAAAAAAAAATAAGAAAATAAAGAGAGATAAGTAAACCTACTCCTTCTTTTCAACTAATATATTTATTACACTAATGTTAACGTCTGTTAGACGTAATAGAAACTCTATCAGAGTATTAAGATCCCTAAATCAAATATCCCACTATGCCACAGCAACATCACCGGAAGAAGAAAACCCAATAGATCATCATAAAAGGTTGGGTCTCCATGATTGGCCGTCATCCAAAGACCCCACGGCATATGAAATATTTGGAATATCATCCAAAGACATGGGAATATCTACGTTGGAGTTAAACAGAATCCTTAAGAAAAAGTATGTTGGATTTGTGAAAATCTATCACCCAGACACATCACTTACTTTGGAAGAAAAGGGAGTGGAAATTAGCCCAGAAGTAAAAAGAAAAAGATATGATATGATTCAAGAAGCATACCAGATTCTTAAAAACCCCAGACGGAGAATTGCATATAATAGATTTCAAACCACATCATGGGAGCAGCAAGGGGAGTATTTTGGCAATGAAGGACCTTGGAGCACGGAGAATTTCGAAGCCCATAGACGTTTCAATGCGCATAGAGGAAGATATAATTTTAAGAAGGATGAAGAGTTTTGGCATGCAGGAACATGGCTGGATTATTACCAGATGAAATATCAACGGGAACCACCAACACAAGAGGAAATCGATAAGAACAAGTATAAGATTCTTGTGGGGGTTTTGCTTTTTGGCGCGGTGGGGTTTGGACTACAGATGGTGAATGCAGTCGATAAAGCCAATCAGTATTTATTGGATACGCAGAAGATGAACTTGAAATCATTAAAAGATTTAAATGATTCATATGACAATTATGGTCAAGGTCATTCAGAAGCAGAGAAAGTGAAAAGATTTTTGTTGAATAGAAGAAGCACGATGAAACTGAAGCAAGATGTTGATGCGGAAAAAGAACCCGAACCTACTGATGAAGAGTTATTAAGAAAATACGCAATAAAGAGACTTGGAAAGTATGATGAATTTGACGATTGAGACAATTTCCACAGGCTTTAATACTTTCGCTGTACAGTAATTATTCAATATATACATATAAATATTCCAGAGACAAATACTCGCGAAAATATTAGGGCGACTCGTAGTTTATGCAGTTGTATATCGTAAAATAGAACCACCAGGGGGGTAACTCAAGGTGAAATCAGGGAATAAGTTGTAGTGTACCGGGATGCTGCTATCGAGAATTCAATGCTTCAGATATGACTTCCTTAAATCCTTGTAATAGTTGTACAAGTTGACCCACAAGACTGGAAACTGATTAGTT
Organism: Candida neerlandica; assembly: GCA_030557875.1. Taxonomy (NCBI): domain Eukaryota; kingdom Fungi; phylum Ascomycota; class Pichiomycetes; order Serinales; family Debaryomycetaceae; genus Candida; species Candida neerlandica. The sequence goes on from JANIWD010000019.1 coordinate 6,190, forward strand.
ATTAGGGATAGTGATTATGAGTCTTCAGGAAAAGTATAAAAACCACGATGATGGAAAACATTGTTCCTTTATTCTTTTAAGGGGTAAGCGAAGGCATAGGTTCAATATTACCGAAAACTCCAAATATCTGTTCTAGGAAAAACGATAATTAGTCGTATGAATAAAGGAAGAAGAGGAGAAGGTTTGAGAATTTTTAGAATGTGGAGGTGGAGGGGGGTGAACATAGAAAAATCGAAAGAATAGAATTAAAGAAAAAAGAAGAGAAGAGAAGAGAATCATAATTACGACATCTGAAACCTAATTGTGAACATTTTCCCCCATGCAGAAATACAACGTGTGAGATTTGAAATCATTCTTCACCTAAAAAAAAAGGGGAGGTGGGCATGGGGACCATCGGCAATAAAATCAGAGGTCAAAAATTATACATAATAAATTACAATCTACAAAATTATAAAGGACATGTGGAACGGGAACCTGGGATCCTGGAACTTCTTGCAACCAGTTGATGTGTTCCGTGGACAATTTGCACGAGGTACAGTTGCAATTCGATACCACAAAGTGAAAGTAATATTCAAAATGAGAATAAACGATCAAATAAGATACCCAACATTGGAACAATCGATCTGATGTGCCAAAAAACGAATGAAATTGGAGAATAAGAAATGCACGTGTTAATTTTTATCTTGACCAATAAGTAGTTGACAAGGTTTCAAGCATTCTAAAACCAGGAAGCAACGTGTGCTTTCAAGACAATCTAAAAATGTTAAAAAAATGTTCTAAAATAAATAATACAAAAAAGGCAAAAAGATAAAGGAAAGGGGACATGTTTAGTAGTGCGCGACACAATCTGACCCACGGGTGTATCTGTTGGGTAATGTTCGTTGTTTCTCTTAAGTATGGGAGGTGTGCGGCTCTTCCTTTCTGGGAAGGAAGAGCGGCCAGTGGAAAAAACGTGGCAGATCAATACACACGTCTTTGTTACAATACAACACACAACAAACAACACCCACAACACCGACACACAGCACAACACTCGTCTTGTTTTTAGCTCTGGAAAACTATATAAATAAGACCAATTGTGTTCCACGTCAAAACAATTGAATTTTATTTCAACCCTCTTCTTTCTTTCTGGTCTCTTCTATCTTTGAATATTTTTTTTGTTTTTGGATTCATTCAGAACTACGTATCCTTTCGCAACCGACTCCCCTCCTCCCTTCATCCCCTACTTCGACTCAGACTCGCCATAGGCTACTGACATCAAAAAGCAAAAACAACAAAAAAACCATGTCTGATTATATTTTAGACGTATTCCCTACCGATATTTCAAAGCTTCAAGTTTTCACCTCAGTTTCGCTTGTATGTGGTGCTATTTATTTTTCTGCTAAATTGAACAAGACCGTTCATTCGTTGTTGGTTTTCTGCTGGGCTTGTTTCATCAAACCATTCCTTCATAAAAAAACCACTGGTGTTAACAAAAATCAACAACATTCCTTGGAATTATTCTACAAGAACCAAGCTCATATCTATGACACCACTAGAGAAGTATTGTTAAAAGGTAGAAAAGAATGTCTTCGATTAGCCATTTCCCATTTACCAAAAAAGAAAGATATTGTTTGGATCGACATTGGTGGTGGTACCGGATCCAACATTGAATTCATGGACAACATCAGCAAGATCTCCAAGAATTTCAAAGCTGTTTACTTGGTTGATCTTTCCCCATCATTATGTGAAGTTGCTAGAAAGAGATTCGAAGCTAAAGAATGGACTAATGTTCATGTTTTGGTTGCCGATGCTTGCCATTTCAAGATTGATTACGAAGCTGCTGATTTGATCACTTTCTCTTACTCCTTGTCCATGATTCCAACTTTTAATGCTGCCGTTGATAACGCTGTTTCACTTTTGGATAAAGAAGGTCTTATTGCAACTGTTGATTTTGGTATCCAAAGTAGTGACACTTCTATGGGAAGAATCAACACTGTTGGTGGTTTGGGTAACAGACACATTCCATGGATTTTGCGTAACTTTTGGAGAATTTGGTTTGAGGCCGATAAGGTCTTCTTGGACTCTTCCAGAAGAAACTATTTGGAATATAAATTTGGTACTATCAAATCTTTGAATTGTTACAACAAAGTTTTGGGTAAAATCCCATACTATATCTGGCTTGGATGTGATAAATCCAAATCACATGCTATTTTGGAAAGATTAAACTGTTTGGCCACTGAATCCCCATACCTTGCTCCATCCACTACCCCAATCACTGATAAGTTTGCCAATATTCCAATTTCGAAAGGTCATGAAGCTGCATTAACCAACTTGCAAAGAAACTTGCCATTCCCATCTATCTACTACCAAAGTGAGCATTGGAGAGTTTATTACGATGAATTGAACCCATTGAATGAACAATTCAACAACCAATATATCTATGCTTTCACTTGGGAAGATCCACGTGAAGATCACAACCTTTTGAAATTCAGTCATGACGATACTGTTTTGGCCATCACTTCTGCTGGTGACAATATCTTGAGTTATGCCAGTTTGCCAGATCCTCCAAAAAGAATCCATGCTGTTGATCTTAACCCTTGTCAAAATCATTTATTGGAATTGAAATTGGCCAGTTTCAGATGTCTTTCTCAAGAGCAAATCTGGTCTATGTTTGGTGAAGGTAAAATTGACAACTTCAGAGAACTTTTGATTGATGTCTTGGCTCCACACATGTCTTCCAACGCTTTCCAATACTGGATGGATAAAGGACCAAAAACATTCTCCGGTAAAGGTTTGTACGATACTGGTTTCTCCAGATGGGCATTGAGATTTGCCAGATATGTTTTCAAAGTCTGCAGAGTGAACAAATATGTTAACCAACTTTGTTCTGCCTCCACTATTGCTGAACAATTGAAAGTTTGGAACGATTACTTGAAACCAACTTTATTCAACCCAATTGTTGGTTCTTTGTTGGTTGGAAACCCAATGTTCTTGTGGAAAGCCTTAGGTGTTCCAGCTAACCAAGCTGCTTTGATGGGACCATCTGTTATCAAGTATGTTATTGACACTTTGGACCCAATCTTGAATAGATCTTTGATTTCCAATGACAACTATTTCTACTACTTGTGTATGAAAGGGAAATATGCTAAGAACAATTGTCCTGATTATTTGACTACCAAAGGTTACAACAGATTATCAGCCTCTGACAGTACATCTGCTTCTTCTCCAATTAACAACATCAGAATGCATACCGATACCTTGAATGAAGTTTTTGGAAGATTGAATGAAAAATCCATCACCATTGCTATCCTCATGGATCACATGGATTGGTTTGATCCTCACGGTAAGGATGCCATCAATGAAATTTCCGCTCTTAAGAGATGTCTTGCACCAAATGGTAGAGTTATGTTTAGATCAGCTTCTCCAAACCCATGGTATATTAAAACTTTTGAATCCTTGGGTTTCAAAGTTGAAGAAAGTGTTGTTAGAAAACCAGGTGAAAGTATTGATAGAGTCAACATGTATGTCAACACCACTGTCTTGAGATATGTTGGCTCCAAACTGGATGAAGCCGAACCAATTGTTGATGGAAGAAGAAGAATGAGCAGCTTGAAGATTTAATTATAGTAGAGAAATAAGTTTCAATTCTTGTCATTAGTTATTATTATTTTTTTTTTATATTACGTATATATACATGATTACTAGAAGGTTGTTAGTTAGATTTTTTTTTTGTATTTTGTTAATGTAAGTTACGAATTTGTATATCCCTTGGTTGCCAACTGTTCTAAAGTTTATCAACTATAACTCCACCCAGGGAACTGCGCTTGCACATCAGATGCCCTGTGTTATTATTCTGTAATAGTTTAAGGGCATTGTTATTGGATATGCAGCTCATCTTCTCTTGACAGTTTTCTTGTGAGAGGCTTTATATTTGATACTGTCTCATATTTTTTTTTTTTTGCGGTTCCTAAACCCTATGATCCGCATAATCGCATAAAAAAAATTCATATCTCATGATTTCAGGCCAAGACCAATTAATCACACCCCAATCTGATCCAGTCCAAGTCCATGGCCGCATTGGATGCCGGTAACACACTGTGTCGACCTTACTATCACCATTGATAGTAATTGAGTGCCCCCTTTTAAGACTGGTTGATGTTGCGTTTGTTCCCGGCGTTGAAGCGAAGCCATGTTACATAACCAAGAACAATATACGTTTTCCCTTTTGGTATTATTTCCAGTATAAAAAATTTCTATTATATACACTTTTTGTTTTTTTAGACAGGGGTACGAGATAATTCATTATTGTGTCAAATTATTTTTGTTGGTATTGTAGTCGCATACTTTTGTCAATTACATACGGTATTAATTATTTGAAAATTGCGATGAGCAGATATGGTGAGATGAGTAGATATGGCGAGATGATCCCAACGGTATATAAAGCAGAGAGAATCTGTCAATTACATTCCAGGATGAATTTACATTCTTTTATTCAACATCATCGACCTCAACTATGAAGTTTTCCACCAGTGCTTTGGCCCTTTTAGCTGCTACTACCACTACTTTCGCTAAGAACATCTTAATGTCCAACGATGATGGTTGGGCATCAACTAACCTTCGTGCTACTTACCACAAATTGGTTGAAGCCGGTCACACCGTTTACGTTGTTTCCCCAGTTTCTCAAAGATCTGGTTTCGGTGGTAAATTCGATATTCCAGAATCCCCAACCTTAGAAACCGATGGTGAATTTGCTTACCCACCAGCTGGTTCTCCAACTTTCGGTCATGAAGTTGATGATGACCACATTTACTACTTCAACGGTACCCCAGCTTCTTGTGTTGCCTTTGCTTTCGATTACATTCTTCCAAAATTCGCCAACAACATCAGTATTGATCTTGTTGTTGCTGGTGTCAATGAAGGTCAAAACTACGGTGCTTACTTCACTTTGTCTGGTACTATGGGTGCTACTTACAATGCCGTTTACAGAGGTTACCCAGCTATTGCCTTCTCTGCTTCTAACTGGAACAACTCTTTCTTCAAAGACAGTTTGGACTTGAACGATAACATGTTGGAATCGACCATTGTTGCTACCAAGGTCGTTGAATTCGTTGACAAATTGTTCACTGCTCAAGGTGACAACGAAAGAGCTTTAGGTATGGGTGTTGGTTTGAATGTTAACTTCCCAGCTGTTGGTTACGATAACGAAAGTTGTACTGATCCAAGCTGGACTTTCACTAGATTCACTGGTCACGGTGCTGTCGGTGCTGATTTGTCCTACGATGAAGAAACCCAAACTTTCGGTTGGGTCGACAGTGCTTGGGATCCTTTGGGAGCTTGTTACAACGGTGATTGTTCATTGCCATCCGAAAACTTTGTTCTTGAACAAGGTGATTGTCAATCTTCTATCTCTGTCTTCTCCATTGATTACGATGCTAACTTGGTCTTGACCCAACAAACCAAATCCATCTTACAACCTCTTCTTTAGATAGTTAGAGATGTAAAAAAAAAGATACCTTTTAAAATATACGTTGCCTTACTTTATACTTAATAGATTATAAATTCATCTTTCATGATTGCAAAAAAAAAAAAAAAATGAACAATAGACTAAAAGATGTTCCCAATTGCGGCGTAAACATAGAAATTCCTAATTGGGAAAGGATATTACTTGTCCACGTGACGGCGCAATATTTCCTTTGTTTTTGCTTTTTTTTCTTTTAAATTATTGTATTTTTGTGGAACAAAATTTCGGAAATTTCGCAAAGCCCCAATGTTTGGACCATCGCTTTTTCATTTCCACACATTCACACACACCCTGAGATTGATTGTACTCCTATTATTTTATTATTTTTTTTATATAATTAAGATTGCTATTGGAAGTGGCTAGAAAAGTTAATAAATACTAAATATGAAAATCGGATTTCATGGCAAGATAGGGGGAAATCCAAGAATTTCTTAGTCTTAACCCGATTAACACCATTTGAAGTTTTTTACTAATTTTGTAGAACACACTAAGGAAAAACCACTTGAGGAGAAATTTCTATCCCAACTCAACACACAAAAATGGAACAGTCGGTGGTATATAAAATGCACCTCCTTCGTCTTAACAAACTAACCGTTTTCATCAATCCAGCAATCTTAATTAATCTTTTTTTTTTCTGTCTCCCGTCGAAACTGATTTTGAGTATCACCACTTTTTGCTCTACTTTTTTTCCCAAACCCACCACCACCAGTTAATATTTCCTTCCACACCGCCTAAGGTTTTCTTTGTTTTTTTATTATTTATTTTTTTTTAACTACCCGATAAGAGCACAGCCTAGGCGATCCAAGAAAATTATAGGTTTTATTTTCTGCACATTCTGGGTACCACAAAATTCCACGTAACGTAACGAGGAGGAGAGGCACAAACAGTAACACAGAAAAAAAAATACTCTTGGGCACAATGGCATTGAAATTGCATAAGAAGAAAAAATCGTCCAAGGATGATAACATTGATTCCACGTCGTCTGCCTCAATTGTTTATTCTTCGACACCATCATCCCCAAAATCCAATAACAGGAAATCCCTAAATTTATTCCAACATCACAAGCGTTCCAGCACTAACTCAACAGAAGACAAATCATTCAGAGGCATGATCAATTCTATTAGTCGATCTCATTCACAATCACGACCTAATAAAAACAACAACTACAACATCAGTAATGGAACTATTCAAACAGATACAGAAACGCCAAGAACATTGCCATCAACACCGACTATTTCGCGATCCAATTCAATGACCAAGACAAGTGGGAATGCATTGCAGTTGCCTAATCAGGAACATGATATGCCAGGGTCAGCATTGATCATATCGAATGAAGAACTCGAGAAAGTAGTTCAACATCCCCAAAGCGCAACTACAATCGATGTCAGCGTGAGTCCAAATAACGGATCAGAGTTGTTGTTGAATGTCCCTGATAAGCAAATGACGAACATAAGTCAGGCGCCATCGCAGGAGCATAGTATTCACCATGACCACCATACCCCAATAAAGACAGCAACCGAGGAATCATTACAAAGTCAACAACAGACAATAGCTTCAACATCAAAACCAGAAGGAGGTGGGTTTTTGTCATTTTTTTTAAATTCAACACCTAGTAAATCAACCACAAATGCAGACGGCACGGAAGAGACAAAGGATAAGAAAAAGGATCATACTCCATTTGCCGCGAGGTTAGATAATTTACTAAAAGGAGTGAAACACGAAGAATCAAAAGGATCGTTAGTAGCAGGAGAACCTAATGATGAAGCAACGGATAGGGATATCGTACGAACTTCGACAGAATTGAAATCGGTGCATTCATTAACTCAAGACGTCCAATTTGAATCAATTCGAGAATCACCTTTGAACACATTGGGACATGGGGATCTATCCTTGGCGGATTTTGATTCTAACATACCCGGAGGCTTACCGGATGGTGGTTTTGCTGGTTCCCGAAGACCATCTTTCCGATCCGCAGATAGTGCGACAAAGAGGACACTTACGCCTGATAATGTGAACAACACATTGCCAGTGGGAAATCAAATCCAAGCAATATCAAATGGAAATGACATAAAAAGAGTGAAACGAAAAAGTGGTATGTCCAACGGGGATAGACAATTGTCCGTGGGCAGAAGTTCCATACTTGATAACCAAACGATTTTAAGTTCTGAGGATCATAGAAGTACACTAGGCGCGGTTAAATCAAGAAGCACAGATGATCAAGAAGATTTAGATTTATTGAGTGATTCAGAATTGGAAAATTTGGATAGTATTGTCGATTATTCCAAGAAAATCAAACATGCACTGAAAAAGAGAGATAAAGAGTTCCATCAGGTTTTCAAAAAATTGCCCAGTGGTGAAAGATTGATTGATGATTTTAGTTGTGCATTTTCTAAAGATATTTTGGTGCAAGGTAAGATGTATCTAAGTGATCACTACGTTTGTTTCAATTCGAACATCTTGGGATGGGTAACCAATTTGATCATTCCCTTGCAAGAAGTTATCCAGATTGAGAAAAAATCCACAGCTGTGTTGTTTCCAAACGGTATGGTTATTAGAACATTGCATCAGAAATACGTCTTTGCTACATTTTTAAGTCGTGATACCACATTTGATATCATCACCAATGTATGGCATAGAGTGTTGTTGGAAAACAGTGATATTGATCCAAAGAAACTACAAGCTACCCTTGAGAAGAAAAGAAGACGAGCCAACTCCAATCTTTCACAAGTCAGTAGAGATGATAGTATTGACGACGATTCTGATGATGATCTTGGCGGTTCAGACGAAGACAATGACGACTCACTGGTTGAATCCGGAAATCAAGCTTCTTTAGACATAGATGAAGGAGACAATTCTGAAGATAAAGGAACTGATGAAAGTGATTTGAACGGGGCCAGCGTTGCTGCCACTTCGGGTTCCAGCAAAGACGGTAATACATTCAAAGGATTGCCTGTAGTTGGTCCTTTGACTCATGCCCCTACATCTACTGGATACACTAAAGATACCAGTGAAACATTTATTGTGGAAGATACCATCAAAGCTCCACCTGGTGTTGTTTTCCTTATTTTGTTTGGTTCCGACACATCAAAGTATATTCGAATTTTGAAGGAGCAAAAAAATTTCGACATTTCTGAATCATCAATAAAGGGAATATCCAAAGACAATAAGGAACGAAATTATACATACATAAAACCATTAGGAGGGGCAATTGGTCCAAAACAAACCAAGTGTGTCATTGAGGATAAAGTTGTTGAATATCAACCAGATAAGTTCTACGAAGTTGAACAAACCACGCAAACTCCCGATGTACCAAGTGGGAACTCATTCAAAGTCAAGACTAAGATATTTTTAAGTTGGGCAGCCAATAATGATACAAAGATCTATATTGTCACTTCTATTGAATGGAGTGGTAAATCTTGGATCAAAGGAGCCATCGAAAAGGGTACTATTGATGGACAAAAGGAGTCCATGAAGTCGTTGATCAGCACTGTTAATTCTATAGTAGCAACTAGTGATGACAAGAAACCAAGCAAAAAAGGAAGCAAAGGAAGAAGCAGAAAGGGAACCACGAAGAGAGATGTGGAAGAAAGTCCGGTTAAAGTAGAAGCAGAACCTCCTAAACCAAAGAGCATAGGTGAACAATTCACTGATTTGATCAATTCAATTGGTGATTTGGTCCCAGTCCCATTCTTAAGTAACACAATTGTGGGAGCAATCATTTTCATTTTTGGATTTTTCTTGACCTTTTCAGTGTTCAATAAACTCACCCGTAAAGATTCCCTCAAGACCATTGAGATTATCCCATCCAATTTATACACATCTAAAATTCAAATCAATGGAGAGAAATATTTGGTATTGCCTACTATTGATGCCAATTTCAATAATGATAGATTAAAGAAACAAGAAGAGTTGAGTATTTGGAATTGGATCAATGAAAGAAGTAATGGGAAATTGAACCTTTCCATGAATTGTGATAATTTTGAAAAATTAAGTAATGAAGAGTTGAAATCTAAATATAATGAACAAGAATTAAAAGAGATTGTTAGGTTAACGAAATTGAAATTGGATAAATTATCAGAAAAATTAAATGATATACATGTATAGAAGAAGGATGTGTGTATAACTAACCATACTATTGCTCAAATTAAACAATAGAACAAAGATAATGCATTACAATAAACCTGTAGATACCAAACCATTCGAGAAGAATGAATGAATGAACAATATACCCCAATTGGTAAAAGATATAGGACGTTTTACTTGATGATAAATAGGAGTAGTTGGAAAAAAAATCAGTTGTGCGATAAATTGCAAAATCGATCGAAAAGGAGGCTAATTCAGCAATCGAAAAGTTTTCATGTCCAAGCCTCCCTCCCCTCTCCCAAACACCGGATAGTATAGGCTGCAAGGGGATTTATTCCTCTATCCGTATCATATTGCTTACAAATAATCAAACTTTATACCGCAAAAATTGAAAGCCAAAAGCGGTAATATGCGCTTATTTCCGTTGTTGCGGATTCTAAACATGGAAGTTTTTCCATCAATATATGCTGTGAATGCAAAAAAAAGATACCGATTGCTATCCTCTACCCTCCCTGTCTGGAATTTGTATCCTTAAGAAGAAGTATAAATAGTTGATGATCCATTGTTAATTATTTCACTGTTGAATGTTTTCTATTCACTTTAGTAATAAAATTTCTAGAATTAAACAACCAAAAACACTATCCAAAACAAAAAATGTCTTCAATTGATAAATCAAAATTAGTTACCAGAATAGGTTCATCCGGATTAAAAGTCAATACCGTTGCTATCGGTACTATGAGGTTGGGATCCAGTTGGATGGGATTCAATGGAGATATTGATGAATGTTTGAAGATCTTGAAATTCTGCTATGATAATAATTTCCGTACTTTTGACACCGCTGATGTTTATTCAAATGGTAAATCCGAAGAATTGTTAGGATTATTTATCAAAAAGTACAATATCCCTCGTGAAAGAATTGTCATCTTGACTAAATGTTGCTTACCTGTAAAAGATGGTGAAGAAGGGATAGGCCCTGTTGATCCTGTCGACTACATGAATGATCAAGGATTAAGCAGAAAACACATTTTGGCTGCTGTTCAGAACTCAGTTAAAAGATTAGGTACGTATATTGATGTTTTGCAAATCCATCGTTTGGATCACGACGTTCCGAAAGAAGAAATCATGCGTGCGTTGAATGACATTGTTGAACAAGGTTTAACTAGATACATTGGTGCCTCATCCATGAAAGCTTGGGAATTTGTCGAATTGCAAAACATTGCCAAACAAAACCACTGGCATAAGTTTATTTCTATGCAAAGTCACTATTCATTGCTTTATCGTGAAGACGATCGTGAATTGAATGACTATTGTAAGAACAACGGTGTTGGTTTAATTCCATGGTCTCCAAATGCAGGAGGTGCATTATGTCGTCCATTCGATTCAGAAAAGACTCAACAATTACTTTCATACAAGGATTTTGCAAAGTTTTTTGGGTTGGACACAGTTAGTGAAGCTGACAAGACTATTATTAGCAGAGTCGAAGAATTAAGTGTCAAACACAATGCATCTATGATGCAGGTTTCTTTAGCTTGGTGTATTACCAAAGGATTGATTCCTATTGCCGGTGTTTCTAAATTTGAGCAGGCGGAGGAATTGGTTGGTATTTACAAGCTCAATTTAAGCGAAGACGACATCAAGTATCTTGATGAACCATACCAAGCAAAAAAACAGGCTTCAATTAATCGTACTTAGTAAATATTTTTTTTAAATACCTAGATAATAATTACACGTGTTAGAATAAATATTATGAAATGAAGTACATTATGTATAATTTGGATAAATTCTGAGAAGAATTAATCCTTGTAAATCTTCAGAAGGCACTTGACTAATCCTTTTTCATTCAACGACATAGAAACCAGCAAAATATCTCAGTTTTTGATACCTTTTTCAATCCAACAACATACCACTACTACAAAATATTTTGTTTTTCAACCATTCGGGGTAGTGGGGAATCAAGTAGATCGCAATTTTCACAAATCACAAAGTTGCAAATATTATTGTCCAATTTCCGCAAATAGTCCAAACATGGTAATTCTCCGGCCCAATTTCCGCCCAAATTTCAGAAGAGGAAATTCTCCGATCGTTTAAACTGGTGATGGAACAGTATCCATTTATTCTCTCTCCTCTACTCCTTGCAATACCCTGCCCCATGAACAGCATATAAATAATCCTTCATATCTACTCAATTGTTTCAACTTTGAAATAATTCCTTCCATTGAGTAAGAAACCAAGCACAAACAAATATAATTTTTGGAAGAAAAACAAGCAATATGACCACAATTGATAAATCAAAATTAGTTACTAGATTGGGAGCTTCCGGGTTGAAGGTTAACACCGTTGCTGTTGGTGTTATGAGATTAGGTTCCAATTGGATGGGATATAATGGTGATATTGATGAATGTTTGAAGATTTTGAAATTCTGTTATGATAATAATTTTAGAACCTTTGACACAGCTGACGTATACAGTAACGGTAAGTCGGAAGAGTTATTAGGATTATTCATCAAGAAATATAATATCCCTCGTGAAAGAATTGTCATCTTGACCAAATGTTATTTCCCCGTCAAAGAAGGTGAAGATGGATTTGGTAATGCCGACCCAGTTGATTTCATGAATGATCAAGGATTAAGCAGAAAACACATCTTAGCAGCTGTCCAAAATTCTGTCAAACGTTTGGGAACATATATCGACGTTTTGCAAATCCATCGTTTGGATTCAGAAGTCCCAAAAGAAGAAATCATGCGTTCATTGAACGATGTTGTTGAACAAGGTTTAACTAGATACATTGGTGCCTCATCCATGAAAGCATGGGAATTTGTCGAATTGCAAAACATTGCCAAACAAAACCACTGGCACAAGTTTATCTCCATGCAAAGTCACTACTCGTTACTTTATCGTGAAGATGATCGTGAATTAAACGACTATTGTAAGAATAATGGTGTTGGGTTAATTCCATGGTCTCCAAATGGACGTGGTCTTTTATGTCGTCCATTCAACTCGGAAAAAACTCAAAAATTCTTTGAAAATAAAATTCTTTGTAGTTTAATTGGTATCCAAAATGTCACTGAAGCTGACAAAACCATTATTGACAGAGTTGAAGAATTGAGCATTAAACACAATGCCACTATGATGCAAATATCTTTGGCTTGGTGTATTGCTAAAGGATTAGTTCCAATTGCTGGAGTTTCCAAGTTTGAACAAGCTGAAGAATTGGTGGGTATTTTTAAGGTGAATTTGAGTGAAGATGATATAACGTATTTAGATGAACCATATCAAGCAAAAGCTCAACTTGTGACAATTCATAATAAGTGAGTATCAATAGCTAAGTAGAATAATTAGACAACCTTACACATGTAAAAAAAAAAATAAACATAATTAAAACAGCCTAGTCATTCATTCAAGTTAAGAACGATTGTGAAATAATTCATATTAGCTAGTTTAAAATCTACAAGTACACTAAATTCTTCCACTCGCAGTGTTGGATTTAGAAGGAACATCACTGTAAGACGAGTCCTTTAATTTGTATTTACAAACAGTAAACACCTAAATGAAACGAAGCTAAAGAATGTGCTTTGCGGACAATCATATTAATGTTCACATAAAGAAAATCTTCTATTGAAAGCACCTTCGTAATACTCATCATCATTCTCATCAAACTCTGGAACAGATCTTTCTTCCATAAACTCAACTCTAACACTCTTAGCTTCGGTAAGAGTCAATGGCCATGATTCTCCTTGTTTCAACCTCGATATTTGTTCCTTCAAATCACCTGGGAACAAGTAATTCAAACTGGAATCATCCCACCATTCCTTGTTTTGAGGTGGGACTTGCTTGGTGCTAAGAACATTAGTGTTATATGGATCAACAATGAAGAAACACAAAATCTTCCTATGACCAGGCTTACTCTTGTCTTTTAATTCAAATGGATCCACATGATGCTGGAACATATTTGGGAATATAACAACTCTATCCTCTTTGGCTTCAATATCACCTATCTGTCTAACCATGTGATCTTCATCGTGGATTCCAAAAATACTTTCACAGTAGAAAGTATCGCCTTGCTCGTATTCGGGTTCCTCAATCCCGGTTCTAAATGAAAGCTTTGAATCGGAAATGTTTTCAATTTCGTAATAGTAGAGGACAGTTGCAATAATGTCTTCATTGATAGTACCTTCCACGTGCCAAGAACCGCCACCGTATGAAGGACGTTCCGGAGTAAGTTCAATATTGGCTAACTTGACAATCACCTTCAAGTTATCGAAACCAGCAAGGTCAATTGGCTTATCGAATTCAGGATCATTTTCCCATTTAGGAATAAATTCACGCAAGTATTGAGCTTTATTTTTCTCAAACTCATCGTATTTGGTATAATCGGTTGGCTGGCCAGTCTCATTAGCTTCACGACGAGCTTGCTCGAATAATTCATCACGCTCTGTGGCATATGATTCCGTATAGGCGTCCTCGCCTGCAGGTATTGGGATACGTATGAACTCCTTGGATGCGTACATGGTCAAGCAATGATTCAACCCCTGGATGACAGTATTAAAAATCTTACCAATTGAATCATACAATTCTTTGAATTGAATTGGGTGCAAATTATTAATGTAAGAATCAAATTCAAACTGACCAGCGGAATTCTTAGACATTAAAGATGGTATCCATTGGTATTTTTTGGAGATCCCATAGGTATCAACATTAGGTTTGGCATGTTCAATTTCTTCATGGTATTTGGCAATTTCAAGCTGACCATCACGTAAAACAGGGGTCTTGTCGTACTGAACAATAAATAAGGATGGATGGACCAAATCAACTACGGCTTGGTTTGAGCCTGGATGGAAATCGTAGTTCCCATCAAAAGACTCCACCAATTTTTCAACTTCAGTGGTGAAGTCATTCTTCAATGATGCCGGGACGGCAGAATCAGAAAACAATATCTTGTCTTCACAACCCACATGGAAGGTCCCCAAATCTTTCTCAACCCTTTCATACCATTCCAATTCCTTGAACACGTACTCAATTATCTGGTTAAGGTATTTTGTCTTGTCTTGACATTGTTGTCTGATTTCTTTGATCCACTTCTTGACGATCTCCTCGTTCTTGTACTTGGACTCCCAATTAGGTTTTGATCTAATGGAATAGGAAATATCAATAGTCAACCATTCGTCTAAGCACCTTGGAGCAGGTCCCATGTCATTAAATGCACTCCACCATGGATGTTTGAAAGGAGATCCTATTCTTTGAGATGCAGCACGTCTAAGTCTTTCTTCATGTTCCAAACGGCGTTGCTCCCAATCGCGATTATCAATTACAACTTCACTTTCGGAGCTGGAGTCGGAGTTGGAGCTGGAGTCAGAAGTAATTAAAGTACTGGTTGGGACTGGCATAGTTATTTTTTTTTTTAATACGCGTTTCAGTCAATTGGAATCTAAGGTAAATCTTTCTAAGGGTAACAAAAGGCGTAATCGAATTAATATGATAGCTTTTGTTTATACTTGAGTTTGAATTTAGGAATAATGAAACTCCAGTAGTGAAATATTTCTCTGTTAATAAATTTGGAGTCAATTGTGAAAAATAAATTTATTTGAGAATCGAACTACATCGTAAGGTAAATGAAGAACGACAGAAATGAACCCACGAATGCAAGGACTAAGTTGTTGTTAAAATATTAGCTAAATTATTATTTACTTCCCCCCAAAAAAACATTTTGTATCTATTCCTCTCTAATAATAATTTCTTGGCCGCACCATTTAATTACTCGTCAAAATTCCAACGATTTACGAGGGAAGATCACGTGAATATAATTCCGTTTCTCGATTATTAGGTATATTCAAGAAAGTGACGTTTAGCAAGAGAAAAGAAACTATAGTGTCCTAACGTTTGTTAATTTTATTGATTTTATTTTTAGCTAGTATTTATAAGTTGGGAACAAGACAACTACATAAGAGATGGAATTACATTCCAGTTTTGGTATGTTCAGTTAGAGAAAGAAATATGGAACAATTTTTTTTTTTTTTGCAATCAGAGTTAACCCCAATATTGGTGTAAGCTAAATCCCCGGATAACTAATGAATTCTGAAACAAGGATACGAAGAATTAGAAAGGGGGTAGTGTATTTCATATAGAGTTTCGTTATCCCAGCAATAATACCGTATGGTATGGCATACAATGGTGGCTTGAATACCAAACAAATAAATAAACAAAAAAAAATTAGGTGTTTTGAAATGTAAGTACTTCACGAGCAATTGTTTCGTTCTTTCTAGTTCGCATCATTGTGTAAATTCAAGAAAGTTCATCCGAATCGTACCATTCGGAATATCTTCCTTACAATTATTCACTCTTATTGGTTGGTAATAGTTTCGATTCTAGTTTTTATTAATTGATTGTTGCATTATGATGCCGTTGCCCCCTGAATAATATTTATTCTGTGCAGTATGTGTCCTTACCAAATACCAGACCCGACTGGGAATTTCCTTTCCCCCTTCACAACTACAACGAATACACTTTACTGCTTCCGTTACAAGCTATTACTATCTACAATGTCAGAAAAGGATACTTCCTGGTATGTAGCAAAGTACGAATGACGTAAAAAAAAAAGAAAATCACTCAGATAAATGGACACGACACACACATGCACACAGGGAATTTTTTTTTCTTGTTAGGTAGTTTGGTAAATTTATTGGAGTTTTGGGATACATTGCACATATTTATAATATGAAACATGTCAATGGCATGATGGTGTAGTTAGTTTTTTTAAAAAAAAAGAAAAAGAAACAATTCATAAATTAAGAAATAACGGTTATGATGTCATATTATTTTGTAATTATTAGTATTAGTATGGGTAAGCTCGGAGGGAAAGAAATGTAATGAAGTGCATTCGAGGGATTTGCAGATTTTTAGGAGAATTTGGGAGAATTTTGCATCAATTTGAGACGTTATTATTTTGATCCAATTTGGTAAACTCAAAAAAAAGGCAATGATGTAATAGGTTGGATAGTGAGAGGGAAAGGGAGAGGAGGGGTCCTTACATTATAAAATGCAAAATATCATTGAGTTGTTCATTGGATGTGAGGGCAGGAAGTTGTAGACAACATAGGCGAAAATAAAAGCAATGAAGTTGTTCACAAACAAAGCACTGTAAAAGAAAGAATGTTTGAATTAATGGTGCCATGTGGAAAATCAGATATTCATTCGAATTTACTCCGCAACTTCATTCTCTCTCTCTCGAAGGTACAACGAAATACAAAACATGACACCTAACGTAGATATCGTAATCACTTGGATCAATAAAAAATAAATTAGAGAAGTACCGATTAATACAAACCGGAAAGATTATATGAGTCAAATCATAAGAAATCGAGTCAAGTTATATATGAAATCGGATGAATTAAATAAGGAGAAATTGTCTTTAGTAAGCGGCAAGGCTGCCGTCATTTACAAACGGAGAGATCTTCGGTTTTCTCGTACTTTGCTTGTCAACCTAAAATACAAACAAGTATTAGTCAAAATGAAAAGAATAAAAAAACGTTGTTATGTGTCTATACTAATGATGAGATCACATAGAGCTCATCTCTCATCTCTTCCGTTGGAATAAAAAGTCATGACCGGTACCTTTGTTCCTAGTTATCTCCTCTTTCTTGATTAACCTTTCAAAAACACTTTTAGTGCAAAAAAAAAACATTCTATGTGGAGAGAAGAGGAGGAGAATAAGAGAAAGGCATCTTGAACTTGACCGTTGAGAACACGACCTTCAGCCTACATTTTTCTTGTAGGTCGAGTCGAACTAACACAGAAGAGAAGAACACGTAAGAAGTTTACTTGTCGTCTTGCTTTTGTTTTATTTTAACTAGTTGGTTACTTTACTTACTTTGTGTATGTATGTGAAACTTGAGTTGATTGAAATGTTCTAGATCAACTAGACATCGATTAAGGTACAAAATTTTCAACGGATATTTCGTTAGTTCCTAAGTTCCCAGTACAAAACAAGATGATACCTTAAAAAATAAATAATTACGTCATGCGAAAAAAAGAGTAATTACTCCGAAGCAACAGGAAGAAAAAAAAGAAATAAATTAATACAAAAAAAAAAAAACCGCAGGGCGGTAAGTTGGTGTAAAAATCGGTGCAAGTCGGTACTGGTTCGTGGGATGAGGAGGCAGGAGCAAAAATTGTTTTAGAACGCAATATGCATAACTTGTTTAACAATCTCAATCTCTTATTATCACTCTCTCATTCCTATTATTCCTATTATCCCTTGTCGAATAATGGGCATAATTTAATTCGTAATTTATATTTTTTTTTACATGACATGTTTTTTTGTTGGATTTACGTTATACACTTTCTTATCTTTTGTTTCGTTTTAATTTTTTTGTTGATTAACTACGAAAACAGTGTCATACAGAGCCAAGGACACATGCAATACAACCAAATCAAAACAAACAAAAGCAAAGAAAAGTAAAGGTAAGGACAGGAAACGTAGAACAAAAAGCAAATCAAAAGGTGGAACAAAAAAATTTACCGCGGGGGTAGGAGGGAAGTGGCCAGTCAAAAGTCGCGGCGTTTGAGCAAAAATTTTATACCCAGACAATCGCCCGAGCTTTTTGTGATTAGTCGTGGTACTTGGCTGCACCGCATCTCACGGCACCTACCGCATGGTTCCCTAAAAGAGAAATGAGCCAAACACAACACACAAGATGTAAAGTTAAAGCTAGGCGAAGTAAAGAATCACATTAACTAACAAAAGAGTTAAAACTTCAACTATCAACTAAAAAAAAAAAAATGACAAAAGGGAAAGTAAGATAAAAAACAAAAATTATATAAATATAGTTGCCAATTCCTTCCATCATCTTCTCCATATTGGTAATTTAGAATCTTTTCTTGTATTTTTTTATTTAAATTATCAACTTACATAACCATGTTCCAGCTACTAGATTTCCTATTTAATATATTCACATTTGTCTTTCCCTTTATACTAACTGTCAAGATATTGGACAGTACCATCACATTTAAATATTCAAGTTATCAATTCATAATCAACTACTGGTTGTATTTTGTTATTTTCCAATATCTACAGTACAACTTCTTTGTTAACAACTTGGTCTACAACTATGTTACCAAAGCTATCAAATTTTGGTTGTTTTATGGACACACCAATAATTTGAGATTACTTAATGATTTCCTAATTGTTCGATTTATCAACTTGGACATGGTCCAATTGTTTGAAGTCAACTACATCAACCCTGTGTTGAACAAAATAAATCCAAATTTCAGAGAAATCAACTATCAAATCTATTTATCAGGTAAGATCTACTTGCGACCATTTAACTATAACATACAGTTCAAGTTCCTCAATGCTTTATTCAACATGTTTCAAGCTCCTCCTCCAGCTCCAGCTCCACAACAATCTTCAAGACATTCTAGTTCAGTCTCCAAGGTGATTAAGAAATTGAGAAAACCAAAGAGGGTGAATTCTGGTGATTCCAACCATTCTGATAACAGATCTAGATCTGGATCTCGAAGTTCATCAAATGGCGCTAGTCAACAACCAGGATCACGTTCCAGAAGAAATTCCAGTCCATCAGGAGGAGACAGAGATAGAGATAGAACTGGTTCAAGGTCGATATATTCTTCCGGATCTTCCAACCGATCATCAAATCCAACTTCCCCTAATTTAAGTCCTGTGGATTATCAAACTGTTGCTGATCAAATCCCACCAGTGCTACTTTCAATTCCTAAATATAAAAGACCAATTTCACCTCCACCTTATGAAGAAATCATCCCAGATATAGTTTTTTCCGAAACTTCGACAAGCTCTAGATCAGGTTCAAGGTCTGTATCTAGACGCGGGTCATTCTCAAGTGTAAGAACAAGACCAGCTTCAAGTGGTTCTGCTAATAATAATAATCATGAAACCATAGATTCTACATTAATGACTACAAATAATGGGAATTCTGCTGACGTAAGAATATCTAGTGGTTCTATTAATAGAATTCAAGAGCTGTTGAATAATGCTAATTCAAGGAATAACGATTTACCCCCAATGCCAACCCCTGGAATGATGAATAATCGCTAAATAAATAGATACATAGGTTTATAGAGATTTTTTGCATATAGTTTTTTTTTTTTGCTTTTGCTTTTGCTTTTGCATTATGCTTGGTTTTAATTCACTATTTTTTAAAGTATATACCCAAGTAATGAACAATATCAAAACCATGGTTTGTAAGAAGTTTTGTGTTAAAAAACGTCCCTATACAAAAAAATTAACCAACAGCTTCGTAAAATTGCTTTTTCTTTGTTTTCAATATCGAGAAACGGATAAAATGCCGATCGTTTTTGAAAATAATAATTACTTAAGCAGTAGAATTGTATCATCTAAAACCAAATCACCCGAGACTTCCCTCCCTTCATTGTTCTCTTCTCCTTGTATGTATATTTCTTATTTATTTTCTTGCGTGATTGAGTCCTTGATTGCTAAAAAGTAACAATTATCTTCCATGGGGTAATTAGGACGAATGATTGCTTCTTTTTCTCTTTCTCTCCTCCTTCTGCCAACAATGTCTTGTTTTCAATATAACTGAGTCTGGATTTCAAAAAAGTATTGCTCAAAACTAGACAATTTGGAAAATAAACAAAAATTGAAAAATTATCCCTTGGTACATATCATTATTTAAATTGTGAAACATTTCACATAGTCAATAAATAAAAAAAAGTAAGGGTAAATGTATACGATTGCATAATGCAGTTATAGATATTCCTATTTTTATATGATGTCATTATACACAGTAATATATATACAGGACTCTGCTTTTGGGGGAGGTAGGAGTAGAAAGCACTAGAAATAGTGATTTCTGTATGTATGTAAAATTGTTCTTGTTACACTTAATTTTTATTAAGGAAATTTCGGTTAAGGATTAAGGAGTAATTTGAAATTCAAGGTTAATAAGGGATGGTTCGGGTGGAATGAAATAGTACTGAATAATTATAACTATTTCTTTTTTTGTATCAATTGATCTATTTTGGAATATAAGTTATTAATGTAACGGAATTAGAGGACAATTAATCCTTATGAAACAGGTTGAAATATGTTTTTCTCTTTTTTGTATGAAATTGGTATAGTTTATGTAGCAAAAAAATTCAGATGCTACCAAACCAGAACCACCAATTCAATATGATATATTCCCTCTTTAAGGAAATACCGAACCAAGGATAAGTACCATACACAATGGATTGGCTTTTTAAGTTTATAACCTATAATGTCTATTCTAAGTGACACACGAGAGTGGGAAAGACAATGTTAGCGGAATTAGTGTAGACACGTCCTTGAATTATTAGTTATGTCTGACACCATAATTTTTGTTTGATCAACGTCACGTTAACGTGCGTTTGAGGTGAATCAAATATACAATATTTCATCTCTTTTCTTTTTTGTTTATTAATTGTTTATGAAATTGTAGACAATAAATTACCAGTAGTTATGTAGTGATTAAATCGGAAATAAATCCGAATGAAATACCCTTTGCAATTTACATCATCATCACACGACCGCCCTATATACTCGGACCCACCACCGAAACCCATTCCCTATGTCACTCTCCTTTTGCCACTGATGATTATGGTGTCTCTCTTCGCCATAAATTTCCCAAATATGAATATTTGCAAAAAATAAATTGTTGAAAAATCTATGACATCATACTCTTTTAAGGCACCAATCAAATAAAAAAAAAGGTACGCCGGTGGGAAATTTCTTTTTTTTTCATCAGGTGGAGTTGTGCATGGTTTCATAACACACACACAAACATACACACAAATACACACAGCTTCACTTTCTATAAAACCATAAATAGAAATTAAATCAAAGGCAAAAAAAAACAAAAAAAAGAAATACTTCTTTGGATGACAAGATGATTGATATCAGGAAGAAAAAAAAGAATAATAAATGACTTTCCTTTGAAGAAAGAAACCCCGTGGTAGTTGTTGTGGAGTGCTTTTCCTCTTTTTTTTCTCCTTTTTTTAACGCAATTTAAAGTTATATAAAAAGTCGAGGCTTAATTTGTTGGGAACTTGGTGGGGGAAGAAATGTGATTATTCTGATAATGAAGTTTATCAAGTGATATACACATAATGTCTAATCAAAGGTTAATGACGTAAGATATCTATCAATGAAAATCACAAATTTTGGATTTGGAATTGAAATTGGTGTGGGGAGTCAAAGGGAAAGCGCATAACAAAAACCATGTGTCATGTCAAAGTGGCCGAAAAAAATTCACAATAGTGTTTATATATGGAAGGCAGTGCGTAGAATAACTCGAATATTTACAGAGAGATACGTAAACACAAGAATGCTTCTAAATATAAACTATTATTGATGGTCTAAATGACCAAGGCTTAAGACCAAGAATAATGATTAGAATGCCAGCAGCCTTGATAGTGAAACAGTGTAATGTGGGTTTTTAAAAAGGGTCTAATCTCATTTTCTGTGGGCGGGTTATTTTTAGAGTCACGAATTTAGGTTATGCATAGAGAAACAGACAAAGCAAATATAACAAAACACGAAGAGATGACAATTAATGATGATGATGATGACGGAGGATATTGAGATTTTCACAGCCAAAATTAAAACCAGTGATGTTAGTTGTGAGGTCATTGCATTTCAGATATTACGATAATAACGAAAGTAAAAAAAAACAAAAAAAAGCAAAAAAGAAATTTGAAGCCACCATCACCAATAACAAACAACAAGAACAACAAAAGGATTGTGTAGATATTTATCTTTTGTATAAAAAGTTGAAAATTTTCTTCTTATTCTTCTTCTCGTCAAAATTAAAATGAACTATTAGGTTTATTGTTTTGCTTTTACTTTTGCTTTTGCTTTTTTTTTTGGTTCATACTTGTTGGTTATACGTAACAAAGCCAAAGCCAGAGAGAAAACAAATAACATAGCACATCCATTCCACAGTTTGTTTCTTCTCTTTATATATTTATATTCTTATATATCTATATATCTATATCCATCCATCCATTCATCCATCCACATCACACACAAGACAGTCTCACAGTACAAACACAGAGAAAAAGAAAGAAAAAAAAAGCACAACATTTCTCAGTCTTACACTTCTCACACACATAACATTACACATAGTTTCCATTATCCTCACAAAATTCACTTACAAAACAACCAACTTGTTACACTCCCCTTCTAACCTCAAACACTCAAACACACTCACTCCACGGTATTCCATTTACACTCACATAGCTGGCCTCATCTCCTTTTATTTCTTTCTTCCCTTCTGGTATAATTCTTGTCTTACTCCTTTCTACTTCTTTTCTCCTTTTTTCATACTATGTCAGCTAGTGAAACATTTGTACCAGATTCTTCACCAACCACAAGTTCACCTGACAACTCACATGTTAGCACCACCAGTTCTGCATTAGAAACATCAGCCTCCACAATAATCTCTAATACAACCGTAAACAAATCCTC
Organism: Candida neerlandica; assembly: GCA_030557875.1. Taxonomy (NCBI): domain Eukaryota; kingdom Fungi; phylum Ascomycota; class Pichiomycetes; order Serinales; family Debaryomycetaceae; genus Candida; species Candida neerlandica. The sequence continues at coordinate 29,252 of JANIWD010000019.1, forward strand.
CGTCAACACATCGATTGCCACCTCGTCAACACCTTCCTCGACAGCCACAAGCACGCCTCAACCCATACTGCTTCCCCATATTTTTTCACCTCAAACTAACAACAACAGCAAAATCGTCAACAATCCAAACCTACCATCGTCTTCTTCCACAACAACAACAACAACAACAACAACAACATCAACATTAAACTCAAACCCTTCTTCTACAACATCTCCCGATATGTCAGCTATTACAGATGAACAAAGAATATCGATGAAAGAAAAATCGCTAAATGAAATAAAACAACAGTGTTCCACATTGATTCATGAATTAGAAGGTAATAATAATCCAGAGTTGATAATTAAGAAACATATTCAACAATTGAACAAATATAATGAATTAAAGGATTTGGCATTACAATTAATTTCTTTGATTGCTAATCAGAGAAAAGTCAAAATTGTTGATATTTTAAATGAAATGAATGTTGAAATAAATGATAATGACGACAACAAAAATACTACTGATACGACTACCACTACTAATATTAATACTACTAATCCTAATCCTAATCCTAATAATAATAATGATGATCCAAAATTTAGTAATGAAAAAGTCAAGTGATGGTTCAACACAATTTTTTTTTTGATTTATTTGTTACAATAATAAGTACCATTTACTTCATTTTGTTTAATTAATTCTGTTTTTCCCCCATTTTTTCCCCCCTTGACTGGCCCATTCAATCAGTTATCCATATTTCCATTTTTCCAAACGTGTATATTTTTTTCTTTATGCCTACAATCCATATCTTCTTCTTATTATGAATGTGATTTTCCAATACTGTCTGTCTTAATTGCTTACCCATTTTATTTGTGTTGCTTAGTTCCCGCCCCCTTAGAATCATAATCTTGCTTACCCCTTTGCCTCGGGCTAATCCAATTTTTCTCAAGTGATGAAATAACTTTGTTTTCTACACCAAGTAAATCCATAGATACATACAATTTTAAATAGAATTAATTTCTTCCCACTTCCTACAAATACTCCTTAACTTTGCAGATATTTTTTTTTGTAAATTTGCACCCAAATGTGTAACTATATGTATCAAATAATGTATAGCAAACATTGAAAAATTTCATGTACAGAAAACAATATCTGTATATGCACATAGTTAAAAAAAAAAGCTCATAACACAAACATATTTTTAGAAACCAAATAAGAAAATCAACAAAATGAAGCAATTCATGACTCAGTAAAATCATGCTACTGACATCTGTATCAAATATCAAATCGCAACAGCCCAAATTGGATTGAATAAAGATTAGGAATAGAGATAGTGGAAGACCAAAAATGTTCCTGTCTTTGTTCTACTTCCGCATGATAACGATTGAGAAAAACATAGGCGACGGAGTTAAATCTCATTAGTTTTCAGTCCTATAGATCAATTCCAATTCCATTCTTTTTCATGGCGAGAACCTACAGATCGACCAACCAAGCTATTAGATCTTGGAAATGGGGATTTGCGGCCAAAATCACTCACTTTCACTTACCCTCTTTAAACTATCCGAATGAAACGGTATTTCATAAAAATTGGGTTGTTTCACTTTTGTGTTCCTTCTAAAGATAAGCATGAGGTCATGAGAAATATGCATTTAGACACGTGACTGATGTACATAAAGTTGACAATGCAATTGTAAGCTGGGGATATAATAGGGTAGGAAGAATGTACATATAATGTAAATATAATTACAAACACTGGTATACCCTAGTTAGCCCCTTGTGACCAACAATACCATTCATTCCGTTGCGTTTCACGTGTTGCCTGGTTGTGGTGTCTAGGAGAGATAAATTCACATATTGTGCACAAGTACACTACCACAAAGAATAATTTTTTTTCTTTCTTTCTTTCTCATTTTACTCACCTCTCCTCACTTTGCCCAAAATTTTTCTATTCTCTCTTTCCTTAAGATTATAATTATACAATTCCACCATTGATTTCAAACTAGACAACCAAACTATTACAATTATATTGCACATTCAAAAGAATACATATACATATATATATATTTGATAACTACGGCTATATACAATACTAGTCGTAAACCCATACGCACATCCTCATACATCAAACTCACTCACTCACTCATTCACTCACTCTTTCACCCACATCCTAAATTCATTCCTTCAAATCGGTTAGCGAAAGGGGAGTGCAAATTTTTTTTTTTTATTTTTTTATTTTTCACTAAATCAATAGACCCAGTCCTGTCCCTTTTAATATTCACAAGTCAAACCCTTCCAAATCACATTATCTTGTTTCATTACCATTTCTTTGTAACAATATAGCTTAACCTACCATGCATTTTATACATTTTATCTCATATATAATATCCATACTAATAGTGTCAATTGTTGCTTCACCACGACTAGAAAAAATCACAACCAAGTATTTATCACCTGAGCAACAGAACCCACAACAACAGAATCAACCACATACCCCTCAACAACCATACCTGAATTACCGAAATAACTATCATCGGAATGAGTACTTGAATAATAACAATAATAACAACCACAAACAACAACATCACCAACCTACCCCTACAAATGAAGCATATTCATCGCTACTGCCATTGCATGACAGATCGCTAGATGATTGGGATTTAAACAATTTGATATTGTTGAGTGATACCAATGGATCATTGCATGGGGTTAACAGAGAGAACGGTAACCTAATATGGACATTACCAATTGAAGAACCATTGGTGAGGATCCAAACAAATATAGGTGGCGACGAAAGAAACCCATCAACAACTAGTAGTACTTCATCTTCGTCATCATCTTCATCTTCATCATCATCGTCAGATTCGTCAAGTCAGGGGAACATATTATGGTTTGTTGAACCGTATCAAGATGGTACCTTGTATTATTTCACTCCCAAATACGGATTGAATAAATTGCCTACCAGTATTAAAGACTTAGTCATGGAATCCCCATTTACTTTGAGCGGAGATGATAAGATTTATACAGGGACAAGAAAAACCTCATTATACAGTATAAATATTCATACAGGTGAAATCAAGTCTTCTTTTGGAAACACAGAAGAATGCCCAATACCCAAGTCAACTTTGCCACCGGGCGAAGAATCATCATCATCATCATCTCATAATGACGACGACAATATCATGATTGGTAAGACTACCTACCAATTATCCATCCATTCCAAAACCAATAGTAACATCATGTGGAATGTCACGTATTCTCAATGGGTTCCGAACAATATTGACAATGATTTGATACTACAGAACCAACAATCAATTGACAAAATTTATTTCACCCCCTTCCATGATAGATCCTTGTTAGCAATAAATCAAGATATTGGTACCCCAATTTGGATAAGCAAGTTACCTGCATTGCCGGTGAATATTTTTGATGTGTTTAGACACAATGAAAATAGCAACGACTATTTGGTTCTTCCTCATCCTTTGAAAGTCTTGAATAATTTGCAAATGAATGATATAAATAATCAAGACATGGTATTTGTGAACAAAACGGTTGATTCAAAGCAATGGATAGCAATGAGTTTTGGAAACTATCCAACATTAATTAAGAGTGCGCCAATTTCGAAATACCAGGAGTATTTAAACAAATATTATGCTGGCATAAATAAGGATTCACAAGAACACCTTGCTAATTTTCAAATATTGAACAATTCAGAGGATAATATTGAAAAATTTGTATCTGGAATTCATCGAGTGATGGAATTATCTTCAGTTAACTCGTATCAACCATTTGAAAGATTCCATGCTCCATTGGATGATGTCAAGAGAATAGGAGATGGTAAAAGCAACGATGCTGTCCCAGAGACAACAATTGATAAAGTACCTAATATTATGGATGGTTTTAGGTTCCCTTCTAGACCTTCTACATTAAGATCAGAAGTTTTATTGTTAGAACCAGCAATGGATGAAGAGACTGATCATCAACATCAACATCAACAACCACAAAATATCTATCAACCTATTACTGGAGGGGATAGTAGTTCATCATCGGTGAATTCAATGTCTATTATCAGAAGAATTTTTGAAGATTTAGCTGTATTGATTGTATTGTTTGTTTTATTGGTAACATTTGGGAAATCAAATAGCTTAGTCAAAAAGTTTATCGGCCAGTTACCACTTGAAAACCAAGTAGCTGATGATGAAGAGCAACAACAAGTGCAACCATCTGAATCTGTGATTATAGAAAAACCGAAGGAGATTGAAACAGGGTCCGAAAAGATCGAAGAGATGGAAAAGATGGAAAAGATTGAAAAGATTGAAAAGGTTGAAAAGATCGAAGAAATATTTGACAAAACTGAAGAAATTTCATCTTCCTCTGAAGATAAAGAGCTTGAACGACTTGATCCTAAAGCTAAGGAGGAAGAGAACAACAACAATAACGACAAGATCACTGATGAAGATGTTGTACCAGAGGTAACTAAAAAGTCAAAGAAAGTAACCATTATCGAACCAGAAGAAACTTCGGAAGACAAGGAAACCAATGATGATGCACCAGAAGAAGAACGAACAGGTAAGAGAAAGAAGAGAAGAGGTAATCGTGGTGGTAAACGTGCAGCTGCATATAAGAAGAACAAACTCAAAGCAGAAGAAAGTGAACAACAAGATGATAGTAATGAAGACGTTGACGAAGAGATTATCACTACAAAGAGTCTTCTCCCACCTGCCAGTATTCCAGTCATCAAGTCCAAAAAGAAACTTCAAATCCAAAATAATCTTATTATATCGGACAAGATTTTGGGTTATGGATCTCATGGTACTGTGGTTTTTGAAGGTACATTTGAAAATCGTCCAGTTGCTGTTAAACGTATGTTGTTGGATTTCTATGACGTTGCCAATCACGAAGTTAGGTTATTACAAGAATCCGATGACCATCCAAATGTTGTTCGTTATTTCTGTTCTCAAAGTTCAGAATCAGAGAAGTTTTTATACATTGCTTTGGAATTATGTTTGTGTACATTGGAGGATATTATTGAAAAACCACAAAAACTACCTAACTTGTGTATTCCTAAGAAGAACAACATTTTGCTTCAATTGGCCAGTGGGTTGCATTATTTACATTCTTTGAAGATTGTTCATCGTGATCTTAAACCACAGAATATCTTGGTGGCAACGATTAAAAAGAGCAAACATGACAAGTCAATTATAGAAGATGGATGTGAGAACAATATTAGGTTATTGATTTCCGATTTCGGATTATGTAAGAAATTGGAAAATGATCAATCGTCATTCCGTGCTACCACACAAAATGCTGCCCTGGGAACATCGGGTTGGAGAGCACCTGAATTGTTATTGAACCATGATTTATTGGAAATCTCACCCGATTCAATTTCTTCAGTTCATTCAAACAATCAATTTTCATCATCGTCGTCAAACACGGGAATTACCACCACCACCACCACTTCAGGTAAGAGATTAACAAAGGCAATTGATATTTTTTCATTGGGTTGTGTATTTTACTATATCCTTACTGGTGGATGTCATCCATTTGGAGATAGATATCTTAGAGAAGGGAATATCATCAAAGGAGAATATGACATTTCCATATTGATGGAAAAATGTCCTAATGACAAGTATGAATCTACTGATTTGATAAGTAAATTGATTGCCCATGATCCAAGTTCAAGACCAAATACAGCCAAGATATTAAAACATCCATTATTTTGGGATGTTTCTAAACGTTTAGAGTTTTTATTAAAGGTAAGTGATAGATTTGAAGTTGAACGTAGAGATCCACCTAGTGCTTTATTGTTGAAGTTAGAAGAACATGCAATGAATGTACATAATGGAAACTGGCATAAACAATTGAAAGATGAAGAGTTTATGGAAAACTTGGGTAAATATAGAAAATACAGTCCAGAAAAATTGATGGATTTGTTAAGAGCTATCAGAAATAAGTATCATCATTATAATGATATGCCAGAGTCATTACAATTGAAAATGAGTCCATTACCATTTGGGTTTTATAAATATTTTAATGACAAGTTTCCGAAAATGTTGATGGAGATCTATGATGTTGTGGAAGAGAATTTAAGAGATGAACATGTATTTAAGGAGTATTATTAAAGGTTAAATTTTGCATTTTTTATTAGTTTTATGAGAAAGAAAGAGAGAGAGATTGATTATTATTATTATTATTATTATCATTATTATTTTTAATTTAGTTCATTATTAATTATTTACAGGGGATTTTTTGTTTTTTTTTAGAATTTTTATTACACTATTATATAATATATTATATTTTACATTTATTTTACTATTTATTTAGTCTTCTTTATGTGTTTCGGTTTAGTAACCTTACCACTCTTGTCTTTTCCACTAGTCTTACTCTTAATCTTGGATTTATCCTTACCAACTTTTCCTTCTTTCTTGACCTTTTTCTCTTGTTTCATTTCTTTAGAAATACCACCTTTAGCATCACTTTCACTCAGCAATTCCGGCAGATTTTCTATCAGTTCTTCTTCAAATCTCTTATGTACACCTTGGAAATTTTTCTTACTAATAGCTGGACCTTTTAAATTATCATTTGCTGTATTTATATTAGCATCTCCTCCTTTAACCCCAATTACACGATTCATATATTCCTTCTTTGCTTGTTCTTTTTTAGCTTCTTCTAAAGCCAATTTTTCACGTTGTTTATCATCCAAATCAAATGTTTTTAATCTTTGCATGGATTCTCGAACTCGGGAAAGTTCCTTCTTGATAGGATGCGAATCGGTGTCAACTCCTATTGATTTCAAATAGGCAAATAAGGTGGATATAAGAACATATGCATAATTGTTCAACAATGTGATTTGATCACGAGCTGAAGATGTTGTAGTGGAGGAGGAAGAGGATGATGATGATGATGAGGATGAGGATTCGATTGATGTGAGGAGATCAGTGAGGGACTTGTTTTGGAGAGGAGTTAGGGAGTCGGAATAATTTGTGATTGCAGATGAAAGGGATTGTATAAATAGTTTGACGTTAGCTATGTTTTCCATTTTATTGTTAATACTGTTCAGTTGTAGTTAGTGATTGTTGTAAATGTTCTATTTATTTAGTTCTAGATATTTTTTTTTCATGGTCTGTTGTAAAGTTTGCTGTTGAGATGACATAGGGCAAATCAAAAAAAAAAAATAACTTAATTAGACAAGCTTCATCAATTGAGAGCAAACAGTCATCACCAAAAAACCACATAGAAATAACCATGTCAGGAGTAAAGAAAAACAGAGAGATCTTAACTGGGGGTAAGAAATATATCCAACAAAAAGCCAAAAAACATCTTGTTGAAGAAGTTACCTTTGATAAAGAATCAAGAAAAGAATATTTGACAGGATTCCACAAGCGTAAAGTACAACGACAAAAGAAAGCCCAAGAATATCACAAAGAACAAGATCGATTAAATAGAATTGAAGAACGTAAAAAAATCAGAGATGAAAGGAAAAGAGATGCTGAATTGGAATTACAAAAATTCAATGATTCAATAAAAAATGTCAAGAATTTTAAAGGAGCTAGTGGGGAAGATGGGGATATCCTTGGAATTAACGAAGAAGGTGATGAAGATGATTGGACTGAAGATGTTAGAATTACATTGAAAGAAGATGGTGAATGGACTGGTTTTAGTGAAAACCCGAAAGATGATGATTTAGATTCCGACTCAGATGAAGATGAAGAAGAAGAAGATGATAAACCTTTAAAGGGGATATTACACCATAACGAAGTATACAAACAAGATCCATCACTTGAAAATAGTACTATTAACAGTAGCGGTGTGATAATAGATGAGGAAACAACTGTGACTATCGAATCTTTAGATAATCCGAACATGAATGACTTCCAAGAAATTGCTAAACAAAACAACGTCAACCTTGAGAAATCTGACCAGATATTAGACAAATCCATTCAAAGAGCTAAGAATTATGCTGTGTTATGTGGTGTGGCTAAACCTTCTATTAACAAGTCTAAAAAGAAGTTCAGATACTTGTCTAAATCGGAACGTAAGGACAATCTTCGTAAAGAGAAATCAAAAGCTAAGTCAAGAGGAAAGAAATAGGCTAGTAATATGTACAATTATATTAATTTTAGATTTATTTATAATTATAAAAATGTTCGTTAAACATTGATATTTGTTATGGTTGTCATTAATTAGGGTTATTCCTTGCAAGATTTTTTTTTTTTTTTTGCAATAACTGCAAGGTCGTGTATATTTTACAAACATCTCTTGTACTATAAAAAAACATCAACAAGAATGAGAAAATTTTTCATTTCAATATTACTTTCTTCTTACTTTTCTTTTGTATAATCAAACAACAACAACAACGATTAAAAGTATGTTTCTAAAATACCATTGATAATCAACTTTGTTATAATGATATATAGACATATTTTTTTTTTTGCAGGATGACAAAATTGTCGCCCCAGTCTGAATCCTTTTTCAAGGTGATGACTGAATGACACTCAATAGCCAAACACTGAAAATTCTGATCTTCAAAAAAAAAAAACCTACAATTGATCATATATATCTTAATAAGATTGATTTCATAAATTTAATAGAGAATGAGTTACTAACTATTCTTTTCATTAGACTATTTATACATTCTTATTGAATATAAGTAAAGCCAGTAACTGGTTTTTGATAATAATACCTGGATACCTGGATCCTTTTTTGTAGAATATAGCCTATATCTCGTGTTTCTTCTTCTCCTTCTTCTTCACCAATTCCATAATTGAACAATCGAGAATTGAATTTTTGCTGATGATGTTGAAATATTTCTATGCTAATCATGAATTTATTAATGATTAAAACTTAATTTATATTGCTGAGGCATATTCAATTCTAGCTGTTCATTTAATTGGATTTGCAATAAGAAGGGAAGAACCAATAGACGCGTGAGCTGTAACAACTAGATACCAACATGTAACGAGAACTACCTTTGGTATAGCCTCATCTTCTCTGTAAGCTTTAGGTTTGATATCGGAATTAACGTTCACAGGAAATAATTCCATTCTGTCATGTCTCCGCCACTACTAATTAAAACAATGAACAAAGATTTTGTTAGGCATCGTGTAATAAACACCGCGGAGCCGGTGATACCAAATTGGGAGAGAAACAGAAACAAGTGTAGCAACGCCCCTATTTTTATTTTCTCTCTCTATCTCTCGGCACCAAGTGTGTGTGTTTGTCGGTGTTTTGGCCCCGCGCCAACGAAACCGAACTAATATTGTCGTGTTGTTTCAATCCCAAATCAAATCACACAGTTTTTTTTTTCTTCATAGAACCTCCCCTTTCTTTTCCCATTTCTAGCCTATCTTCAATTAAATTCAAACTCAATTGGACACTCCAAACCATGCAAGTACCTTTCCAAGTGAAATCACTTTTCCCTTATGAGTCAACTTATGAGGACGATTTGAACTTCGGTAGTGGCGTCATAATCACCGTTACCGCCGTTGAAAACGACGAATGGTATTCAGGGGAGTACAACGGGAAGTCAGGAATGTTCCCAAAGAATTTTGTCGAAATCATTCAAACTCCAACTATTCCTACCCTGAATCGTCCAGTTAAACAACACCTTGAACAAGTTCAATCTTCGCAACCTTCGGAACAGAAACCAAAAGTCGAACTGGAACCAGTGAAGCAAAAAGAAAATGAACCAACTGCTCCAGAATCCCCAGTCGTGACTCATTCAATTCCAAAACCGGTTCAATCTCACTCTGTTCCAATGCCATTGGGTCATTCTTCAAAACCAGTTGACCCTTACAGTATCAAGAAACAATTTGTTGCCGCAAGTACTTCCTCATATGTTCCAAAAGTCCAACCAAGGGATGAATCCAATTTAGTCGTCCATCCAGTTCACGAAGTTAAACATGCAGATGTCAGAAGTAGCTTCGATGAACCAGAGCGTGAAAATAGACAAGAAGAAGAAGCCGAAACTGCGCCAAAAATGACCCTTAAGGAAAGAATTGCCATGATTCAAAAACAACAGCAAGAAGAAGCAGAACGTGAGGCTGCTGCGATAAAGAAAAAGGAGGAAAGAAAGAAGAGACATGCTGCCGAAAAGGAAAAATTACAACAATTGAAACAAGCTCAATCCCCAAGTGCTAATGAAGCTGGTATTTCCATTCATGGCACCGGTGGATCTGTCGGAAGTGAAGGCCCTATCTCTCCAATTGAAGCAAGACATCCTGCCCAACTTGGTGATTCTCATGATTACCACGGTGCTGAAGATGATGTGGACACCGGTGAACAAGCCGAAGTTGAAGATGAACAAGACGAAGAACAAGAACCGGAAGAAGAAGCAGCAGCAGATGAGGAAGAAGAAGAAGAAGAAGACGAAGACGAAAAGAGAAGAAGATTAGTTGAGAGAATGGCCAAGATTGCTGGTGGACGAAATATGTTTGGGTTGCCATTTGGTGCCCCAGCCCCAACTTCTGCTCCTCCTGCAGTGAAAAAGGAACCAGTGCCAGTTGCTCGTGATGACGATGATGAGGAAGAAAAAGAGGTACCAAGAGATGTGAAAACTTCACAACAAGTTGAACATAAACAAGGCACGACAATTGAAAAGCCTATTACATTAGACAAACACAACACTACTGAAGTCGAAGCCACCGGATATGATGCAGATTTATCTGAAGCTTCCAAGCCTGAAGAGAGAAAAGAAGAAGACGATTATGAAGAGGAAATAGAGGAACACAACCAACCTCAGCATCAACTGCCACGCCGTTATCCAAATCATCCTCCTCCTCCACCACCTCCAACTGCAAGAGAAGAAGGTGAAGAAGAAGATGATGATGAGGAAGTAGAAGAATCACATGCACACCATTATCATCGTATAAAGGAAGCACCTCCTCCACCACCAGTGGCTAATGAACCACCTCCAATTCCAGGCTCTGTTCCATCGTTGATCCCACAATCAACTCCACCTGTTCCAAGTTCGGGACCTTCTTTAATTCCACAGTCGACTCCTCCAATTCCCGGATCGGCTCCTCCTATCCCAGGTTCCATTCCACCTCCAGCTATTCCGTCTTCAGTTCCAACATCAGTACCACCAACAGTACCTACATCAGCACCACCACCTCCAATCCCAGTATCAGTACCACCTGTTCCATTCCAAAGCAGACATACTGAAGACGATGATGACCATGAGTTTGATGATAACGATGAAGCTGATTTTGAATTTGTCGATAGATCTGTTCCACATCAATCACACCCACCAATTCAAATTGGTGTACCAAGAGCTCAAACCTTGTCAAGTTTTGATGACGATAATGATAGCGCCCCAAGTTTACCAAAAAGATCAGCAACTATGATCTCGCATAATCGTTCACCACGTTCTTCACTTGATTCAAGTAGTAAGCGTAAATCACTTGATTTATCTATTTCAAGATCAAGATCATTGAAAGAAAATGCATCAGTCAAGACTCATGCTGACGTTAGTGCAGAAGTTGAAAGTATTGTTCCTGATCTTGTACATAAATTGGAAAATCAAAAAATCAGCAAGAAGGGTAATAAAAAAGTTCAACTTGTTGTGGAACTTGAGTACCAAAATGGTACTTTGGTGAATCATGATGTTAAAGTCAAATCTCATCATTTACTGTTAAAATGATATATAGATGTATCTCTATATATCATTTTAGATATCTTCACTATGTATTTCCATCCTCTGTTATAGTTTACTTTTTTTGAATAATATATATATATATATATATATACTAATTATTTTGTTAACCATATTTTATTTTGTGTAAGTCACTACTATATACATATATCGAAAAACAATAGAAAAAAAAATTGACATACAAACAATAGTACATATAAACCAATCCATAAACACCATCGACCTATTCCCAAATGAATAACGCCAGAACAACAAGTATAACATCAGCTTCGATGACAAATATAGATTCACGTATATTATCTACACTAGAAGCCAAGAAATCATTCAATTATCATCAAGGTGCCTCCATCACATCATTGGATTTTGATGATGCGGGACAATATTTGATATCCTCAGGTATTGATAAATCGATTCAATTGTACGATTGTCATAAGGGAACACATTTGAAGGATATACAATCGCAAAAATATGGGGTACATTCTGCTAGGTTCACCCATGAAGAATTGAATTGTTTATATGCGTCCACCCCAGAAATCACCGAAACTACTTCTAATGGGGATGCAAGTACCAATGTTAATATTAATATTAATATTAATGGGGGTAATAATGAGAATGATCATACGATTAGATATTTATCATTGAATAATAATCAATATATCCGATACTTCAAGGGCCATAAATTGCAAGTTAGCAACATCGAAGTAAATCCTGTGGAGGATACATTTTTAAGTTCGAGTTATGATGGAACTGTGAAAGTATGGGATTTGAAAAGTAGTTCACCGGTGGGGAATGTTGAAGTGGGGAGTAATTCTGTGGTTGGATATGATCCACAGGGGATAGTATTTGGAATTGGGAAAGTAGATAACAAGAGGGATATTGGAGTGTTGAAATTGTATGATTTGAGGAATTTCGACAAGACCCCATTCTTAAAGAAAGAAATACCTATATTGAAAGGACAGGTATGGAATAAATTGAAGTTTTCAAACAATGGGAAACTAATCTTGATATCTACCGATTCTCCAGAACATTATGTGCTTGATGCATTTCTGGGGGAAGCGCTAGCTATTGTGAGATTGGCTATAAGTACCACTCCCGACACTACAATGAGATGGATGCAGTTTAAGTATCCATATTCAGGATGCTGTACATTTTCACCTTGTGGGAAGTTTTTATTTGTCGGCACTCCGAAGAATACGATTAATATTTATGATGTATCTAATCTACAACCAAATCCTACTGGTAGACCAGTTATACTATCGAGAACAACTAATGTGTTACAAACAGCTAATTGTGGTCTTCCGAAGATTGTATCCTTCAATCCAAAATTACTTGAATTGGCCAGTGCTGATACGACAGTTACTTTATGGCTGCCAACAGAGAATTGAGCGTCCCACATAGAACAAACAAACAACCAAAAAAAAAAAAATTTTCATATAGACACTTTTTTTTTTGATTAGTACTTAGAAATTAATGAATACTTCAATCAAAAATCTTGTAAATAGCACAACCACGAAGTCAACCACCAAGCTTCTACGATGCACACCACCATCTCCACCTGTATCATCAACTACCAACTCTATCTCAACGCCAAAACTGTTGTTTAGGAATCAAAACCCCTTGCAATGTAAGACTGCAATACAATTTTACAAATCCGAAACGCTACCTTCATTTCAAATACCAGGCATTTTACCGAAAGATAAGTCGGAGATCCGAGGAATAGATAGTAATATACACCGATGGGTAATGACTAAAATGAATTCGAAAACGTATCCCACTATTATAAAAAGTCCATTTATGGTAATTCAATTTTTCCCACTGCATCATTTCGTCTCAAATTTTAGAAAATCAAACATTTCATTTATTATGAATATATACAGAATACCAGAGTACAATAATTCGGTGATCCAATCTGCTATGTCCAAATATAAAGGTAAATATGCAAACTTGCAAGCCTTGAAAGCCATACATCTGCCCATTCAATCCGCGTGTGGAAGAACAAAAATCAAGAAACTTTATAGAGGTTTGTTCATTACTGCTTTGAATCAATGCGAACAGGTGCCAAATAAGGACAGATTAGCAGGAACATATTCAATCTCGGTTTTAAGAGTGCCTACTAATGATGAGCAGAACCAAATAGTGATTCAAGATTTTGATAGAATGATTCGAGGAATAACAACCAATACAAATACCTGGAATACTTTGGACAGCTATGCAAAACGAAAGGATATGAAGGCTGTTTCGACTCTAAGGAATATGGTTCATACTAATTGGGATATTGGTAACTACAAAAGTCACAAAATTAGGTTTCCATTCTTACATGTACAAAGAGTAAGAAGCAGTGCTAACGTGAATAAAACTCTGACAGAGAAGGGTATTGCACCAAATGACTTGATTAGAGATTTACTTAATAGGAATTACGATCCCAAAAAGACATTTGGCAATAAAAAGACAAAAAAGAATCAAAATCAGAAGGGGAATAAAAAATTGTGATGCTGGTTGCAAATAATTTTTTTTTTATTTATTTTAATAGAAAACGTACAGTCTTGCATTACTCCTTTGCTGGGTTGGTCATCCACTAACAATGTTACACGACCGCAGATTTTGCTGGTATATAAATAGTTCCCCATTTCTCTCTCTCACCTGGATTTTTTTTTTTTTTTGCTTTCTCTTATCTATATATATTAATCAATCCAGAAAAGAAAGCAAAGCAAAGTCATGTTGTCATTGAAGTCCAGAGTATTTGCCATAAATGATCCAAAGGTAAGTATATAGTTTTTCACTATTTTTTTAATTTTAATTTTATTTCTATGTTGAATGATTTTTTTTTATTATGATTTTTTGTTATTTTTAACGATTTTTTCATGTAGCGTTTCCTTGTGTTTGAATGATCCAGTTTATTTTCACCAAAGTATTATTGTTCCTATCAAGTTTCCATTATATGTCATATTATCATATCTGAATTTTTTTTTTCAAATGATTCCCAAACCTCGTCCCCCATGTATATATATATATTTATGAATATTTAATGGGAAGTGAAAGAGAGTTTATCTGCGCTGTCCGCTTCTATCCCGTTGCAAGTGTCCTTTGACTTCAGTCCCGACTTTCCACTATAGCATTTCAGTTTTCTAAATTATATCTATAACGTTTTTTTATATATCCTCAACTACCGGAAAAAGAGAATGCGAATAAGTGAAATAATCCAATTCTTGCTCTACTCCCCCCCCTCCCGTCAACAAAAAAGATTATAAATGCTTTTTCTACGATATCGGAATTGTTAGATAGTTTGCGCCCTTCCCTTACATCCCATCTCCCGTTGAAACCTCGTCCCTTTTTTTTATGAACTACCGACAACGAAATCATTATGCGATTGTTTTATCCCCTTTCATATATCCTATTTTCCATGAGTATGCTAGCGATATTAGTTTCCGAATTTTTTTTTATTTCTTATGAATGTGTTTTAATTCCGTCGACTTAGTTTTTTTCATTGTTTTCCCCTTGGTAGATTTGAATGTGCTTTTTTTTTCATATATCTTGATTTATTATCCAAAACTCAGATGTTCTAGTGGGTAAGTATTGATCTTTTTATTTTTTTTTTTTATTTGATTCTTTTGAAGAGTAAATTTTCTTTCATTTTTTATTTGATTTTTTTTTAACGTTTGTTTAGGATAACCAGTTTTTAAGTTTTAGGAATGATTTGAAGAAAATGATGAATGAAGAAAGATGAAATAATACTTTGGATCATTTAACTCTGGTCTTGGGTGATTCTGAACGTGACTTTGCTTACAAAATGGATTGTATATAGTTTTAATTAATATACGAATCTAAGGTGTATTGTTATTTTTACTTTTTGAAGTCGACGTGTAACCATGCAAGTATGTAATTGTCAACGCGAAGACTGGAGCGAGGGTTTGCAATGCGAGTCGCCTGAAGTTTGTGTTCTTTTGTGTGACCTGTGGGGAGGAAATTAATAGCCGGACAATGACAAATTTTCGTACTAAAGTTTAAAAGGTATAATTTTTTTTATTATCACGAGATTCTTGTCTAACAACATAAGATTCTTGCTTTTTTGAAAACTTGTTGCTCATCGCTATTATCAGCAAACAACGACAATGCGATCGTAGTTGATAATATGAACAAGTGTTTCGGTAATTCATTGGCGTTTGTCGTGTAATATATCACAAGGCGAACTTGAAATTTTCACATTCTTTACTGCCACCACATCACCAAAGAAAAAAAATCACAGAAGACACAATATTTAGTGGTGGTGGTAGTTACACCAGGAATTCTCACCAGCCCCTTAAAATATTTTTCTCCTGTTCTGTTTCAGGAAATTTTTTATTAATAGTGATTCTTTGTACTTCAGAGCAAACCAAACCAAAAAAAAAAAAAAACAACCAAACTAATACTACTTACTTTCATTTTGTTTTTCGAATTGTAAAGATATTATTCATTTATCATTAAGAAATTCTACTGATCAACAATGACATTGCCAATTCAGGACTTAGAACCTGATTATTATATCGCTGTTGATTATCCTATCGAAAATGGAAAACCCACAACTCAAGCTAGTTCCAATTTAAAAAAATTAATTGATTTACTATATGATAAAGGGTTTTCGGCGCAAATCAGACAAGGTACTTTAGACCAATTGTTGGTGTTTATCAAATTGTCTTCATACAAGTTCACAGAAGAAGCCGAAAAAGATTTAATTAGAAATTATGAAGTTGGGGTTACAGCAAAGGACGATTTATTTGCCTCCAAATTAAGAATCATCCACAACTATTTAACCAATCCAGTTACCTGTGATGGGTGTGGATTGACTCCACAATCTGGTGAATGGCAGTTTGTTAATAGCATCGTTCCAATTACTGAAGCCTTCAATGTCTCTACTTTTGTTGAAGACTTGAAAGTTACCGCACTTACTCAACCGACTTTGTCCACCACTGAGATCAAACAAACTTATGGTGTCCAAATCGCCCTCTACTTTGAATTCATCAAACATTATATCTTTTGGTTGGTGTTATTATCAATTTTGGGCTTGTTTTCATATGTTAGACAACACCAAAGATTCCTGTTGTCATATTCCATCATTAGTTTGATCTGGAGTGCATTGTTTTTAAGCTCATGGCACAGAAAGGAACAGCATTTGGTCAACTTGTGGGGGGTGCAAAACTCCCATTTAGCCGAGGATCACAACACTGAATTAGCCCAAGTGAACGAGAGATACGAGGAAAAATCTACTTATTTCCATGCCAACAATTCAGATGGGGTCAGATTCTTTAAACAATTGGCATTCGTTCCAATTGCATTGGGTTTCACTGGTATATTGGTCAGTTATCAATTGACTTGTTTCTGTATTGAAATCTTTTTGACTGATGTTTATAACGGTCCAGGTAAATCCTTGTTGACTTTGTTACCAACTATTTTGATTTCCGTTTTTGTTCCAATTTTAACTATTGTTTATAACGCAGTTACCAATATTGTCATCAAATGGGAAAGTCACGATAATGCTTACAGCAGAAACAATTCCATTTTAGTCAAAACCTTTGTCTTGAACTTTTTGACAGGTTACGTTCCTTTAATTATCACTTCTTTTATTTATTTACCATTTGCTCATTTGGTTCAACCTCACTTGGGTGAGATTAGATCATCCATTGCTTCATATGTTGGCGAAAACAGATTTTACTCCAAATATTTATTACAATTAAAGAGTCAACAAGAATTCCAAATCAATCAAGACAGATTGAACAACCAATTCTTCTACTTTATTGTCACTAACCAAATTATCCAAATGATCTTGAAGTACGTTCTCCCATTGATTTTAAGAGCCGTTTTTAACTTTATTGAAAAATTACAAAAAAAACCAACTTTGGATACCAAGAATGATAATCCCGACGAAGCCGTTTGGTTACATAATGTCAGATTGTCTTTGAAATTACCTGAATACAATGTCGATGACGATTTCAGAGGGTTAATTTTGCAATTCGGTTACTTGGCCCTCTTTGCTCCTGTTTGGCCATTGGCTTCAATTGTTTGCATTGTTTTTAATGTCATTTTCTTCAAATTGGATACTTTCAAGTTGTTGAATGGTAAATATTTCAAACCACCTATTCCAAAGAGAGTTGACTCCATTCATCCATGGAACTGGGCTCTTTACTTGTTAGCTTGGATTGGTTCCATTGTTTCCCCAGTTGTTACTTCTTTCTACCGTCATGGTACTGCTCCACCAAAAACTTTGGGTCAATTTGCCTTTGACAAAGCTAGTATCCATGTTTCATCCACTGTTTCTTTGGTGTTATTAATGTTTGCTACCGAACATGGTTTCTTGATTTTGTCTTATGCTTTGTACAAGTTGTCCACTTTGTTCAAGAGTGAAGTTGAATGGGAAAATGACTTTGTTGACAATGATATCAAATTGAGACATGACTACTACTCAGGTAAGGTTAAGCCAACCTACAAACTCCGTCGTGATGAAGGTTGGGATACCTTTACCCCAGAATCAACTTTGAATTTTGCTACTCCAAAATCAGTCACTGCTGGTAAAGAAGAAGATGCCCCAATTGAAACTGTCGGTAAATCTAACCAAGGCTATCTGACTTCAGCTGAAAAATCCACCACTACTGCCACATCCCGTACTGACAAATCTAAGATTGTCACTGAAAAGGAAGCTTTGTTAAAGAGAAAAGAAGCTGAATTGAGTGAATTGGAACAATCCAAGAAAAATATAGAAGACTTTAAAGATCCAACTGATACTGTCATTGTTGCTAAATCCAAAGCTGATGGCACTCCAGTTTTCAGTACCATTGATAACAACACCCATATTAACGATATTGAAAAGAAAGTTGAAGATGTGAAAACTGCCACCACTGCTGCAATTCCAAAGGCTGAATCAGTTGCTGCTACTCCGGCAACTTCAAAAACCGATGACGTTATAGCTGCTGCAACTGCTGCTGCTGC
Source organism: Candida neerlandica (assembly GCA_030557875.1). NCBI lineage: Eukaryota > Fungi > Ascomycota > Pichiomycetes > Serinales > Debaryomycetaceae > Candida > Candida neerlandica. Next base: position 47,836 of record JANIWD010000019.1, read on the forward strand.
TGCTGGTTGTGATCCTGATGGTAAATCAACAGTTCCATTAGTTGGTGCTGGTAAGGTTACTGATGAACCCCATACCTTAGATCCGAAAAACTTGACAGCCCCAGAAGCTGCGTCGGTTAATAGTAAAACTTCATCTAGTAAACTTGCTGCTACTGGATCTCCAGCTAGAAGCTCATCTATCAGAGAAGGTGTCAGCAAAACCAAGAAGAAGGTTGTAGATGCTGTTCACACTGTTGAAGATAGTGCCGATTATAAGAAATTCATAAACGAAGCTGAAAAAGAAGCTAAGAAATCTAAATCTGGACTTAAAAAGTTGTTCAAGAAATAAGTCACTACATAAAGAAGATTGTTCCCTCTTTTTATTTTCTTGTTTTGTACTTTTATTTATCCTCAAACATTTTTTAGGATTTTTATTATTTTTATTATTATTATTATTATTATATATACCTATATACATAAAAGTTAAATCTTATCTTATCTAAAATCTATGTTTATTGTCTTGTTGGACGAACACCAAAGATAGTGGTACCTACTCTAACATTAGTACTACCTTGTTTGATAGCTTGTTCAAAATCATTACTCATTCCCATACTTAATTGTAAATCTAAATTATACTTTTTATCTAAAATTTCCTTTAATTCCAGTAATTTTTTAAAGTCTTTGTTTTCGTCACTTGACGAAGTTGATTCTTTGAAGGATCCAATAGTCATTAATCCCAAGAGTTTCAACTTCTTACATTCTTTTTCGTTAAGTAAATATTCAATAGTTTGTTCAAGATCCTCTAATTTCAAGAATCCGGATTTTTGTTCTTCACCTGATGTATTCACTTGTAAAAATACATTGATATTTTCACTTCCTTCAATTTTATTTCTTGAATTATCCAACTGTTTACATTTTTTAAAAGAATCTAAAGTTTCCACCGCATACAAGTTTTCAACATGTTTGCTTAAATCTTTACATTTTCCAGATTGTAAACCACCAATAAAGTGCCATTTAATATCTTTAGGTAATTCATTTGCTTTGGCAACCAATTCTTGGACATAGTTTTCACCAAAATGACGTACCCCGATCGAATACAATGCCATGATATCGGAAGATGGTTTCAATTTGGATACGGCTACGAGATTGACATTGGGGTTGAGGGAATGTACTTTAGATAACGTATTGTTGTAGTTGGTTATTAATTCTTGTTTTCTTTCTTCGGTAGGTTGTGGATATTGGGACATTAATCGGATCAAAACTCTTGTGGGTTGGTGTGGACGAAAAAAGGAAAGAAATAATGGTGATGAAGATTTGATCATTTGTTTTATTTATCTTGGGTGTGTGTTCGTGATGGTGGGGGAAAAGCGAAAAATTTATATGTGACTGAGAAACCGTTAGCATGAAAAGCCTAAATAAAAAAAACAATTGAAATTTCCTGCATATGCCCATCGCAATTTTCTTTTTTTCTTTTTTTTTTTTTTTTTCTTTTGCTCTTTTATTTTTGGTTGTAAGAATTTTTTTTTTCTTTCACTGCTTTGATCATCGCAAATCAACAAACCTACAAGTGCCCGGAGCCACTACCAGTATTGTATTTAACAACAAAAACAACAACTACACAACAACAACAAAGAACCCGATTAACATGACTGATTTTGTATACCAAGGAGAAGATTTTGATGAAAAAGTTAAGAAACAAGTTGAATTCTACTTCAGTGACAGTAACTTACAAAGCGATAAATTCTTGTGGAAAATCTACGAAAGTAACGATGGATGGGTCGAATTGAAGACTATTTTGACCTTCGGAAGAATGAGACAATACAGACCAGAAGAAAAAGTTATAGAAGCCTTGAAGAAATCTGAAAAATTGGTTTTATCTGCCAACAATGACATGATTAGAAGAAAAGATCCAGTTAAGGATTTCAATGAAGTTAAAAACACCAAAAAAAGAAACACTTTACATATTGAAGGATTCCCAAAGACCTTATCCCAAGATGATGTGGAAAACTGGGTCAACGAAAAGATTGTTCCTCAATTACCAAAAGAAAAAGAAGTTTGTTCTATACGTAGAATCAAAAATAGAAACACCAAGGACTTCTTTGGTGTTGTTGATGTTGAATTCAAAACTAATGAAGATTGTGAATTTGTTTTGAACAATGTTGAATTGTCATACCCTAAAGGAATTGTCACCAAAGAAGAAGCTGAAACTTTGGAAAAGAAGGATTTCTTGAAGAAAATGACCTTGTTGACTTTCCAAGAAATGAGAGAAAGTGGAAAAAGATTCGGTGTCAATGAAGTCACCAAAAGAAGAAACAGTTTCAACGATAAAGGTGGTAACAAAAAATTCAAAAAAGGTAACAACAACAAATATAAGAACAACAATAAAAATGACGACAAAAAAGATAGCGAAGAAAAACTTGAAAAAGTAGAAGAAAAACAATCTGCTGAAGCTTCTAAAGACGTCAATGAAGCTCCAAAGGAAACCACTGAAGCTCCAAAGGAAACCACTGAAGCTCCAAAGGAAGCTGAACCTGTCAAGGAATCTGCTGAACCAGCCAAAGAAGAGTAATTTAATACTTTAAACCATTGCTCTATCCAAACTACCATATCATAGGATATAATTTTAACGATTTATTACATTCTGTATACTTTATATGTAAATAAATAAATTACTGCAAAAAATAAGTTTACTAGCTTTTATGTATCACGTGACTGATTGAGATGATTTTGGTTTTGTACGCGTTGGTGCAAGTAAATACAACACGCGTGGGCAAGTGAATTTTATTTTTTTTGTATTTTTTTTTTTTTTTTTTTTTTTTTTTACTTTTCAATCAAAAACAACATCATTAATAGATCGGTGGGAATTAGAGATTACAACTAAAATTGACAATGTCAGTTAGCGAAGAATTCAAGAAAGATGTTAGAGCTGCATTTGGTCCTAACGTCCAATTGTCCGATGAAGAATACGAAAAGCTACAATGGTTGTCAGAAACCTATGAAAAATCGATGGAAGATATGTTCTTAGAATGGGAATCATTTAATGTTACTGAAGTACAACAAGATTTAGAATTGAACATGAATTCTTTGAATCAGCTTCAACAGTATTTACAAACTAGATTATCCAAAACTCAAACCCCAGGGGGTGGTTCAAAGAAGTTTAAAGACCTTGGATCGAGTAAGAAGTTGAAGAGAAATGACCTTAGTAGCGGTGGTCATATTCCAAGTACTCCTTATTTAAAGAAAAGAAGATTGGATGATGAATTGAATTCAACTCCTGATTTCAAAACTCCTATGGGATATGCTAATGTTAGTTCTCCAGTTGCAGGTAGTGATTATGAGACAGCAAATAATACATTTGCCGGTATCACGAATACTACTCATTCATCCGCTTCCGACACTTTATTGGAATCCTTGAATCCACATATCGAAGAAATCGAAAATACAGAGCTCAACGAAGAGAAACCATTCAGATTGGCTACAAATTTCGATTCAAGTAAGTTTAAATTCCGTACCATGCAAATGAAATTATTAGAAAGTGCCGACGTCTTGGACGATCAAATTGACAGAATGATTAATTTATATCGAGATCAGAACAGTACCACTGCTTTACAATTTGGAAATCCTTGTTTGAGTACCCAATTGAATATTTTATGTTGTGGTAGAATTGTTCCTGATAACCCAAGCTACGATAAAGAAATTTTAAATAGTACTAGTTTGTTCTTGGAAACGTCGAGAATGTCAGGTATTGGACAAAGAGTGCCTTTGAATGTTGATAATTTACCTTCATACTCATTCTTTCCAGGTCAAATTGTCGTTCTTAAGGGTAATAACCCAAGTGGGAAATCGTTTATCGTTGAAGAAATCATGTCTTTACCTCAATTAGGAGCACCAGTTACTAGCGGTGATGAATTGAAACAATTTCAAGAATTACAAGAAACTAGTCAAGGATTGAAAGTGCTTATTGCATCAGGACCATTTTCTAATCTGAATAAATTGAATTTTGACAAGTTGGAGCATCTTATTCATCAAATAAATACAAAAATCTTACCCCAAATTGTTATCCTTAATGGTCCCTTCTTGGATTTAACTAACAAAGTTATTGACTCTGGTGATTTTGAATTTGACAAACACCAAGAACAACCTAAAAACTTAGACGACGTTTTCAAATTACTTGTCACGCCAGTTCTCAAAAAAATTGATTCACGAATTCAAGTTATATTATATCCTCATTTACGAGACTCCTGTGTTAAACATTGTTCATATCCACAAGATGTCTTTGACAGAAAGAAATTCGGATTACCAAAGAACTTTCAAGTCTTCCCAAACCCAAGTAGTTTCCAAATCAACGAAATATTAATTGGAAATTCCAATTTGGATATCTTCAAAGACTTAAGGGATGTGTTCAAAGAAAACATCACCGCTAGTGACGGTGGACCTAGTAGTAATAGATTTGAGAGAATAATCAACCATGTCTTGGAACAAAGGCGTTACTACCCTGCATTTCCAGGATCAGTGGGACAACAACCAAAATCAAACAACGCCGAATTATTCAATGGTGCAGAAGGCGAACACATAGACGGATTGACAGTTGGCGGGTCATGCTTGGAAACCCCTTATTTAGGGTTGACTGAATTGGGTGATTCTTTACCTGATATTTTAATACTACCTTCAGAATTGAAATATTTTGCTAAAATAGTTCAAGGTGTGGTGGTGGTTAATCCAGGTATGTTTATTAAACCAAGTAAAGATGCAAATAGAGAAGATGGAAGTTATGCAGTGGTTACTATTAAACCACCTTCTTTTGAAAATGAAGAGAACAATGTCGAAAGTACTGATGACTCAAATACCTTGTATTATCATAATGTTTATAAACGGTCTCGTATAGATATTTATTCCAGTTAATAGGTTATGAAATCTGTATTGAATAAAAATATACTGATTTGTAATAGATTAGACTTGACGAAGCAGGGCTTGTTGTTAAATGCAAGAATTTTTGAATAGCCCTTGAAGACACACATATTTTGCTATGGTATCGTTCCATTTTTACAGTTGTTTTATATTTAATTCATATTAGTCCGTCAAAGCCGTTCGTATCACTTGACTGATTCATTCATACCTCGTGGTCAAATCAGACAAAGTGTAGAGAATATTTGATACTATCTCGGAGCTTTAGTTCATATGTTTTAGATTTTCTCGTTTCTCACAAATCTTTGTGTTACACATAACAAAACGAAATTTTTGACAAACCCTGTATCCAAAACAAAAAGAACAGAAAAATACCACTTTAGGAATACTACGAGATCCAAGATGCAATAATATTTTCACAACAACTTGGACAATGATATCCTCAAGATCTCACATTCTTCCGTTTTGCAAAAGGTCACTAATATCAATACGATTTACTCATACATACGAATTACGTGATTATCAAGAAGATGCCATCAGCAAAGTATTAGACGCGTCCAAAAGAGGTCTCAAACGACAAGCAGTTGTAATGGCTACTGGTGGAGGAAAGACAGTTGTGTTTAGTCATTTAATTCCCTTATTACCTGGAAAAGGTACTAAAACAATAGTGTTGGCACATACTCAGGAATTAATCAATCAGTCGAGGAACATGATTTCAAAGGTGAACCCTCATATGAAAGTCGGAGTAGAAATGGGAAAACTTAGATCTGATGTTGATGATGAAGTAATTGTCGCTTCTGTGAGTTCCTTAGCCCGAATGAATCGATTTGAAAAATTGGACCCATCTGATGTCAAGACAATCATTATAGATGAATGTCATCATGCAACTGCAGCTTCATATCGGAAGATCTTTAAGTATTTTAAAGCCGATCATAAGGACACTGATGTTAATGTTATTGGATTCACTGCTACATTACATCGACTGGATGAGATGAGTTTGGGAACAGTATTTGACGAAATTGTTTATGAAAGGCCTCTCAAGGCAATGATTGAGAATGGTGAATTGTGTGATTTTGTAATCAGTGAAGCCATGGTGGAAGGTTTGGACTTGGCTGGTATTCAGGTAAGGAAAGGTGACTATGATACTTCGGACTTATATGATGCCTTATCCGAAGTTGATATAAATCAAAAGATTCTCTTGAGTTACATGAAAATGATCGATAGCGGGACATACCAAAGCACCTTGATATTTTGCGTAAGCATAGAACATTGTTATGAGCTATGTGGTTTATTTCAATCACAAGGTATTAATGCTCAATATGTTACTGGGAAAACTACCAAATCCGAAAGAGTTGACATCGTGGAAGATTTCAGAAATGGGAAAATACCCATCTTATGTAATGTTGGTGTATTCACCGAAGGTACAGATATTCCCAGTGTTGATTCGATAATTCTTGCACGTCCTACATTGTCAAATACTTTAAAAATTCAGATGATAGGTAGAGGGTTGAGAAATTATCCAGGAAAGACACACTGTCATGTGGTGGATCTTGTGGGTGTGACACAAGGAGGACTCAATGTACAAGCTTCATTGCACGGAGTTAAGCCAGACACTGTTATTGTTCCAAAACAATACGATTCCGCTGAAATGGATGATGATAAAGATGAACTCGTTAAAATAATGTCGTTAAAATCGATTCAAGAACAACGAGATCTTATTGTCAAGAAAGTTTTGGGTTTGCACAAGCAAGGTTCAATGACGTTTGAAACGCGTAATGGATTGAAAATATTTGAAGTTGCTATGCTGGATATTGAAGTGATAAAGGGAATTTTCATGAAAGGTCCTTTTCCTTGGGTTCTATTAAAGAATGGTACTGGCCTGAGTCGAAATGGCGAAAATCGACAATGCATTTGGGGTTTGAGTGCAGGTTATAGTGAGTTCTTTTTGGTGAAAATGATTGAAGACGGCAAATCTCCATTGTTTAAATTAACACATAACAGGTATCTGATTAATCAGGATCATGAGGAAATTGGTGAAGTCTTGACGACCAATGATGTTTTTGCTTTGTTTGATATCTTGAATGAGAAGTATCCCGAGCAGGTGAAATTTGCTCAGAATACAAAATCCTTTAGTAGAAAGGCAACATTTCGACAAGTTGATTATATTTTATCTGCATTGGAGAGCAAAATAGACCATCATAGTCGAGTATCGGAACAAGATAGGGATGTTCTAACAGATTGTGTTAAACAAGTACTTACAAAAGAACCGTACGTTCTTTCGTCGAACATGATATTTGGGTTAAGATATTCAAAATCATCTTACTATCCAATGTTAAAATCAAAGCAAATATTGTACAAGGCAACAAAAAAGTACATGAAAGAATACGGAAGCGGGTAAAGGTTAATTAGGTGTTATTTGGACATCATTTAATCACGTGACTTTATATAGAAGTGTATCGGAAAAACGAAAAATATATAGGAAAAGAAAGAGAAAATATGCTAATACAAAAGAAAAAAAAAATAAACAGTCAGAATATTACTAAAACTGCAAATATACATTACAAACCAATCAGCAAAAGATGAAAAACGTGTTTGGTTGGATACTACCGATATTTGTTTTACTTGGAATAGTTTTATCGAGTGAAGAGGTACAAGGCCATGTCAATCAACAACAAGAACAACAACAGGTACTCCAACATGAAGAAAAACCAAGCCGTCATTCAAACAATTGGGCAGTTTTAGTTTCCACGTCAAGATTTTGGTTCAACTATCGTCATATGGCAAATGCATTAAGTTTATATCGTACAGTTAAGAGATTGGGTATACCAGATTCACAAATCATCTTGATGTTATCTGATGATATTGCGTGTAATCCAAGAAATGCATTCCCTGGTACCGTGTTCAACAATATGGACGAAGCTATTGATTTATACGGGGAATCTATTGAAGTAGATTATCGTGGTTACGAAGTCACTGTTGAAAACTTTATGAGATTGTTAACTGATAGATGGGATTCCGATCAACCTAGGTCGAAAAGATTGTTGACTGACGAAAATTCCAATATTTTCATATACTTGACTGGTCATGGTGGTAATGAGTTTTTGAAATTCCAAGATGCCGAGGAAATCAGTGCTTATGATTTAAAGGATGCCTTCAATGTAATGCATCAACAAAAGAGATACAACGAGATCTTCTTCATGATTGACACGTGTCAAGCAAACACCATGTATGAAAAGATTGAAGCTCCAAATGTGCTTGCTGTCGGTTCTAGTGAATTGGACGAAAGTTCATATTCTCATCACAGTGACATGGATATTGGGGTAGCTGTCATTGACAGATTCACTTATTATACTTTGGACTACTTGGAAAAAATCGACAGGGATTCAAAAGAAACCATGGACAAGTTGTTTGCCGAATATACTTTTGAAAATGTCCATTCTCATCCTGGTATAAGAACAGATTTGTTCAAGAGAAATGTCAATGATGTGTTGTTGACAGATTTCTTTGGTAACGTGCAAAATGTGGTTGTTGATGATGTGGACACCGAATTATTGAAACAAGTGGAACAAGAAAATAGTGGTATCAACAGAACCAAACAATCTATGATGAGAGAAAGGGGTCCAGCCAAGTTCAGTTTTGAATGTGACGAGAACTCTACTACGTTGATCAATATCAGTCAATTCCAAGCAAGAGTTTTTGGTATGATTGCCGTTGGATTTATCGGAGCATTATGGTTTGTTGCATCGAAGTTTTAGAATATAGTCATTGGTTTGGCTTTAACATTTAGCCTTTTTTTTTTAATATGTAAGTACATTTTATATTTTAGAAATATCAAAAATATAATTGTTTCATTTGCGTTTCATTATTCCTCCCATTTGATACTGGAAGTAGTGTGGGGCGTACCGAAGCGAAGAATCTGTGTGGTGTTTTTTTTTTTTTTTGGCGCGCGTCAGAGCCAAACTTCATCTGCCGCCAGCTTTTGTTGATTTTGTTTTCCTTTATTTTTTTTTTTTTCTCTGTCTCACTCTTTTTGTTTGCTTTCTTTGTTATTGTTATTTTGATGCTATCAGCAACCATCAACATCTATCACCAATACTAAACACAACACCAGTTCCCAAATGCTGAACCAGAAACCCAGTCATAATATTTCACCTATTGAAGTATTGGATATTATCTCATCATCTAGTGTACCCGATGATGTCAAATTAGCACATATTCAGAACTTGAAAACTCATATCAAGAAAGATACGATTGATTTAAGAAGTGTTGATATCTATTTACAAATCATATGTAAAGGTTTGGAGATCACAAATTTAAACATATCATCGGTTAGTTTCAACTCATTGTATTACCTAATTAAACGTATCAACGTTCAAGATATCAGTGGAGCTGTATTAGAGCGCCAAAGTTTTTTGATTTTGCCAATATTGATTAATAAGCTAGGGAGCACTTCTACCTCACCTAGCGGCGTTAGTCTGGCTAAAAAATCTTTAGAAGACTATTGGTTATCTAACCCCCTTACAGTGGAAGAAGCCGTTTTGGAGATTTCCTTCAATAATGATAATATCAAAATTGCCATAGAATCGATCAATTGGATGGCACAGGTATTCAGGAATATATCAACAAAGTTTAATGTTTCAAAGTTTATCCCAAGCATATTAAAATTGTTAAAGCAAAATTTAAGTAACGAAGAACTTGGCACATCCATTCAAGAATTACTTTCTGTTTATTTATCTACCAACCCTTCTGCCATCGACGATTTACAAAAATCATTACAACTGTACCTGTTTCCATCTATTGTTGTTGATAGATTACTCAAGAAAAACACACATAAGGAACTGTTACTGAGAAGTCTGGAGACTGATATCACCATGGAATCAGAAACTACTACATATCCCCAGGCTACTTTGAATACCACAGTAACAGCTGCAAATAGTCATCATGCAGTGGAATTAGATGATTTCTTAGGCAAAATGAATTACAAGTTGGATACATCAGTCAAAATAATTGATATCCAAGACTCACATAGTCTATATTCTACATTTGACTTGTTTATACCCTCATTCGAAGGAAAAGAATCGGAATTCAATTGGAAGATAAGAGAAAAGAATATCATACAAATGAGATCAATTTTGCGAGGTAATGCAGTGCAGGATTTCCATGCGGAACTAATTCAATGTTTGCAAAGCTTGTCCGTTGGAATTTGCAAAGCAACTAGCTCCCTCCGTACAACACTCAGTTCAAATGGTTGTCAATTTATTAAAGAATGTGCAATAATTTTGAGATATTCATTTGAGCCAGTGTCAGAGAATATATTTCCAACATTGATAAAACTTTGTGCTTCTACTAAAAATATTGCCTCGTCAAATGCCAATATGACTGTTTGTGCGTTATATGCCAATTTGCCATTTTCACAAAAGATGATTCAAAGAATAGTAACTGCATCCGAAGAAAGAAATCATCAACCAAGATCGTATTCGTTAATTTGGTTACACGTTATGCTTTTGAGAATAGGAATTGATCATAACTATATTGGAAACCATGAAATCGTGTTTTTTGATGCTGCAAACAAAGTATTTGTGAAATTACTAAAAGATGCGAACCCAAATGTCAGACAGTTTTCCAAAGAATGCTATTGGTGTTTTACCAGAATATATCCTAATGAAGCAGAAAAATTGTTAAAAAAACTTGAACCGAATATTGTTAGAGCATTGGAGAGATCTCAGAGAGAAAGTGGCGGTTCTGGTATCGGTCCTATTAAATCATTTCCTAGTCGTCCATCGCGTCCATCGATAAAAGAGGCAATCATGGAAAAGAATAAAGAATTGAGACTGAAGAGACCACCTTCTAGAGGCTCATTTGAAAGTGGTGGCTCGAGAAATACATTACCATTACCTAAACCACCTAGAAGCAAGACACCAGCATCACGTTTGGAAAAGTCATTGGTTCGACCTCCAGACAAGCAGCCGCAACAACAACAACAACAAGCGTTAAGAGCTGCTAGTTGGACGCAACCAACCCAATCCAGTCTACTTGCAGCAGCAGCAGTGCGCCCAAAACAACGAGAACGTAGCAAGACGGAGGTCCATAAAGTATCACCACTTCTTGATACAAAACCTAAGACAACAAGTGATCATCATCCTCATCAAGATCTTCAACACCATATAACAAAACCACATAATGAGTCTTCTGTTCCAGCATTCGATAAAGCGAATGATCCGATGATTAATTTCTTATCGTCAGAAGATAGTTCATTGATCAGGGAAGGGGTAAACCTATTAAAATATGCGATAATTGGCGGTGAAGATATTCCAATTGAAGTGAATGGGATACTAAAGAAGATTTCTGAAAAACATGTAATGTTGATGAAACCATTGTTTACTTCAAATGATGAAGTGTTTAAGAAATCAGGAAAACTTTTGAATGCTGATGACTTTTTACGTGTTTGCACTTTGATTTTCCCAGATTTGGATGCAAAATCATTTGACTTGATAATTTCAACTATCGAATTGGAAACTTTTTACAAGTCTAGTTGCAATTTGCTAAGTTGTATTTCAGATCTTCCAAATATTCCAGGAAGTCATGCTCTTGTCATGCAAATTCTCAATCATAAATTGGATATAACCAAAGTTGTATTGCAGGGATTGCTGATTTCTTTGAGTAAATTGCCAGTTGCAGATGTGGCATTTGAGAAGATTTTCCAAGAGTTGACTAGATTAATTATTCTGTTAAAAGGAACTGATAATTTCCAATTATTGAGTCAATTATTTTGCCAGCTTTACACTATTGATAGTAGCAAGTTTGGCTTATTGTTGGAAGACGTTGAAGTGACGCAAAGAGAAGAGATTTCCATAATTGTTGGAATTGAGAGCATTAGACTGACTGCTCCATCTGTTTCAATGAATAAAAACATTGATGATATGACCTTAGTTAGGCGGCCAAACGGTGCCTTTATCAGTCCTGTAAAGAAACCAAATAATGATTTGACCATGATCTTTGCTAAGAGAAGTGACTTATTACATGGCAGTAGTGAGTCTGTTCGACCAAAGTTGCTGGATATTAACGAGGCGTTAGCAAGACCAACAACCCTGAAAGGGATCAAAAGCATTTCACCACAAGCTCATACTAGTGATCAATCCGAGATGTTGATTGATGAATTTTCCAATGTCTCAATAACCGAAGATGTCCATAGAATAAGTCCAATCAAGAATATTAAAGGAACGAACCTCAACCAAATAAACAACAGCAACAACAACAGCAATATCACGGGTGTGAATGATAATATGAAAAATATTATCGATAAGATTGATCCATTTAAATCAATGTCAAACAAATTGCGGAAGATATCCATATTTGAAGATAATAAAAAGCATGAAAGGAATTGGTCCAATCTTCAATATTCTCGTATCCCACGCAGTCACAACCATAGTCATGCTATTAATCAATTTCAATTGAATAAAGACGACTTTGAAAAGAATTGCAAGAATTTGTCGGATGTACCCAATCAATCTAACGTCTTAAAAGTAACCGGAATTTTGGAGAATTTAAATGCTAGCGATTACGAATTCAGAGAGTATTTTATGAACAAGGGGAAAGTTAAGTTAGAAACATCATTATGGAAGTTTTTTGACAAGATTGATTTGACCAAACAGCATCTGTTATTATTAAATGGGCTATTCTTGTTGCAACAATTGATGAAATTCAACGAATCATTGAATAGTTTTAAATTGTTTCATTTACTTAAACGAACATGCAATGATGAAGAAGTTGACAGTGAAATGTTTTTCATTTGGAATGAATTACTTTTAAGTATTCCCCATGTGCAAATCATATCTGATATGGAAGAATATATTTTGAAATATCTTGAATCAAATGAAAAAAATCTAATTATTTCCAGTTTATGTTTGAATTATTTGTCCAAAATTTTAATGGAAGATAATTTCTTGGATTTGATGAAGCTATACCGATTGGATTCCATCTTGGGGGGATTATTCAATGAACAGGAAGTGATGTTTAGAAAATCTGCTGTGGTTTGTTTTAGTAGCCTATTCAAGAATCCAAATTTATCCAATGAAAGTAAAGAAACATTGAATAAATTAATGGCAAAATATCCAATTTCTCAACAACGGTTAATTGAGTTTTATGTAAAGAAATGAAATGAGAATAGAATAGGGAAGTGTTAGTGGTAGATAATGATAAAAGTAAATATCTATTACAGATTTTAGATTAATAATCTCTAATATACAAAATAAAATTACATATATATAAAAACAACGAAATAGAACTAAACAAAAAGAAAAAAAAGGAAAATTATCTATATAAGAAATTAATTGAACGTATTTATCATTTTATATCATCCTTACTTATCACCTTGGTAACCTTTGAACTAACAACATCATTCAATGTTCCATACAGATTATTAGTACTACCATTATTATTATTGTTGTTGTTGTTGTTATTGTTGGATTTTATATCGGTTGGTTTCTTAATTCCACCACCACTTGCACCCCCAACTTGACCAAATTTGGGATTCAACGGTGATTGTTGTGGTCTTTTCTTGTTCTTTAATGATTTGCCCATAACTTGCAGTTGTCTAACTTGTTGATATTGAAGCAGTGGAGTTGGTGGTTGTTGCAATTGTTGTAATTGCTGAACTTGCTGAACTTGTTGTTGCTGTTGTTGTTGTTGAGGTACGATCATACCATAGGGCACCATCTCCGAATGATCATTATGAATCATGTATGATTGATTTATTGGTATTGGAAACCCATTGGCGTCATACATTGGAGCTGTTGTAGTTGCCGTTTGAACGTTTGGATTACTTGTCCAATATTCACTATCTGGATGTACGATATTATACGATACAGGCATTTCGGTGGTAGCTTGATATAATTGGCCCGATTGTTGATCATAATATTGCTGGGCTGGTTGTGGGACGGCTTTCAAGTATGTTGGCGTAGCCACTTGTCTTGCTGTGAATTGACTTTGATATTTGGCAGAAATTGGTGGAACAACTGGCTGTGTTTGTGCTACCACACCTTGATACGCAGTAGATGGGAAAAATGCTTCTTCATTGCCTTGTATCGAAAAGAATTTAGCAGCTGATTTGGGTTGTAAAGGACCTGATGATATTGGTGGCAATGGTGTTCTTAGTGGCTGGGCTTGTTCAATCAAATATTCATCATTAAAGGCAACTTGATTGGTGGTAGCGGTGGCAGTAGCCGGAGTGGCTTGTACTAGATTTGGCGGCATGAATAAAGTGGCATCTAAGAATGAATCGTAGTTGTCGTCTATTATGCTGGCATATGCACCTGGTTGATAATTTGCGTCCAATGTGATATAATCTTCAGGGTTTTGACCACCAGATTGATTAATGTAATCCAATGGGAAATCATCTTCATAATCCGAACTTGTTTTGTACTGTGCTGGTGTAGCTTCATTAAGGAACCCATATTCTTCTCTTCCTCTTGCGGTGGTTGTATACTCCGGCGATGATTTCTCACTTCCGTTACTTTTTTGTTGCAATTCGTTATCATCTCCAGTACTTATTCCATGTGAAGTTGCACCAGGGGTCATATTTGTGGTAGTTGCACTAGTTGCACCTGCTGTAGCTGCATCATTGACTTTTTTCGAAGTTTCCATATGCTTAGATAACTGGGTGTACAAACTTGAAGATTCATCATAATCAAAACTCAAAGCTGGTTCTCTATGACTTATGGTGGTTGGGTTTTGGCCTAGCTTTTCCTTTTTCAAATCTCTTTCTAAAGCATCAGCCATCAATTTATCGTGGGGTACATTAAACCAGAAGAAGACCTTTTGCTTTTTCTGGGTTCTTAAACAGGAGTTTTTAAATAAAAACTCGAGGAATTCGGATCTTGGTGGTTCTAAAATAGCATCGGTCCCACATTTTAAGTTTCTTAAATCTGAAAATATACCTTCTTCGAACTTCTTACGATCAATAATCTTTCTTCCGAAATGTTCAAACTTGTAAACAATACAACGGACAATATCAGTACCAGTTATGAAATATAAATTGTTCCAATAAACACAGCTGACAAACCCTTCGTCATGGTTTAAGTAGTATCTTCTAATGACTTGATTTTCTTGCCAGTTGGCGGGAGCGGTTGCCAAAAAGAATTTTAGATCTTCAATTAGTCTCAAGGACTCCTTAACCTGGTGGGTTGGGGTGAGTGAGGTTGACTCAGTAGTATATGATCTTGTAGTTGTAACAGACATAGAAAATTAAAAGGCACGACAGGATAAGGTTTGCAAATGAATGGATCTTAGTTGAAAAAATAAAATAGAGCTATCCTTCTTAATGATTGTTTTGAGTTTCCGATACAAAGTGCTTTGAAGAAGAAAAAAAACAGGAGTGTTTGAAAGTGTGGGCAAAAATGTGTTTCTAAAAAAAAGAAAAAACGGCAAGCTGAAACTTGACAGCTGGTGGTGATTTCAAAACAGTTTTATAATCGGTGGACTTGAAACACGAACAAACAACCGGAATAAACAAAAGAATTTGCAAGGCTTGTGCTGTTCCTATTCTGGCTCTTTGGTTGAGAATGTTTTGAACTGTTGTTTTGTTTTGGTTCGGTTAAAATTCTGCTTGTCTAGGTTTAATTTTTCTGCCAAATCTAAATATTTGAATACAAAAAAAAAAGACCAATTCGAAAATGTAACCAGATTTCGTATTCGTTTTCTGTTCTTTCTGGGATGGAATGGAATGTAATGTAATGTAGATTGAGACGGACCAGTGGGGAGATGGTATGCTAGAATGTCAATTGGATTGATAAAACCAGAAGAATGAATTGGATATGGATCACAAGAAAATCAAAGTTCTGGGTAGGGGTAACGTATGGTTGGATAACGCAAAGTAAGAGAAAGGATGAAAAAATGAAAGAAGGTCGACAGAATTTTTTTTTTTTTGTTGTTTTAAAAATTGTTGGATGAAACAAATCTCGTTCAATTTATACCGCACAGTTCTTCCTCACTATGTGTTTCAGATTTGGAAACATGAAACACAAAACACCCACACACCAACGTTACAACAATAGAAACAAAGGGGGAAAAGCAGTAATAAACTATTAATTGTAACCCTAATTCTTCAACCACCACAACACAACAACCTTCCATCAGTAAATTACAAATCTACTGCGCAACCAATCCTTTATCCAATAAAGAAACATCGTCTCTCGTGTGCCATATAAAAGCCCATTGAACAATAAAAACAACATGCTCGATTGTGTTCTAAAGTGAACACTAAACCTCTTTTGTAACTTCTCACCACACCTGATGCATACCAGGCTAATTTTTTTTTTCTTCTTCTCTTATGTTTGGTCTAGAACCAATCTGCAAGTCCATACGAACAACTAGAATTAGAGAAAAGTCGATATCCGCAAATCAAATCTACATTCTAATCCAAATTACAAGGGAAATAAAATAATAAGAAGTCGTTAAAAATTATATATTCGTTTTGTATTTATTTTATCTTTTTTTTTTTGCATTTTTGTTTTCGTATGAATATACTAGACATAAAAAAAAAAACTCAAAAAAGAACAAAAAAAAACTGGAACCAAAATCTAATCATAATCACACCAGTCTTTTCTAAAAGACGAGACCCATTCAATTGGAACCCCTGAATGAGGATGTTGTTCAAAGTGTGGTTTCGTGGTTGTGGTGGTTGTGGTTGCTGTAGTAGCAACTGCCGATTTACTCAATTCGGCTAATGGACTAGACACTGGTCTAGAACCATGGATAGTTCCTCCATGTAGGTGGCCGCCCCCAATGCCTCCGTTACCAGTCGTAAAATCTAAACTGTGATGTTGTGGTTGGTGGTGTGCATTGGGGTAATCTCTTTTCTCATGAAAGGATCTTCTGAATGCATTGACCCCTATTGGAGCAGTGCCATTGGTGGACGAAGAAAGAGAGCTTCTTCTAAACGGTGGTACATACTTACCATTGTTGCTATTGGCAGATGTTGACAAAGATGGTGGAGCATATCCATTCAATTCACCTCCAAAAATAGCTCTTCTGTTGGCGGTGGTAGTTCCGGATGTACTAGAATTGTTTGAGTTTCTCCGGATTGGATTGCCTCCGTTAGCTGCAGGAAGATTATCGGACCTTGTAAATCTTTTATGCAAATGTTCGCCCTCAACTGCGGCACTATGATGTAATGAATTGTTCTGTGTAGTTGCAGCTGTAGTAGGCATGGTGTCCTCGAAATCCCCTTCCAAATGGAAAACTTCATCATAGTCCAAGCTCAAGTTATCCAATTCTTCAGTCAATGGCTCAACAAGTGGTGATTTTGAATAATTTGGTGACCTTAAATAAGGTGGGATGTATTTCCCTTGCGAGTTAGACAACGCAGAGGCATTACCATTACCATTAACACTTGCATTTGCATTTGTAGCATGTAGCAAAGGATGATGATTTGAAGTCAAACTAGTATGTCCATTTCCATTCATAACATTTCTTCTTAATTTGGACGTAGAATACAGTCTAGACTTTCTTCTACCATTCTGATGATTATGTGAATCATTGGTTTGATTATGGTAATGAAACTGCTGTTGTTGTTGTTGGGATTGTTTCTGTGGTTTCCTGTAATTCTTCTTCCACGTTCTTTTTCTAAATCTTTGTGGAGGAGAAAGTTTCTTATTCTGACCATCATATTGTTTGGTGAATCTTTGTTCTCCATACTTATCCATATAATGGTTGAAAACAGATCTTGGAGTAAAAAAATCTTCTCTATTGAATTTATTGTTCCCATTATACAAACGATTGTTGTTTTGAGAATTTTGATTGTAAGATGCAACATTTAATGGTTTTCTTGTGTTACGATGTACTTTGAACCCAGTAATTGGAATAGGTTTTAAATCAGTATTTGTAGACAATAATGCATCTGCTCTATGGTTGTGCGGGATATTTGTAGTCGCAGTTGGCGTATTAGATATAACACTTGCTGGAGATATTGTTGGCACAGCTGCTGATGCTGCATCAGTTGATGGTGTAGCAGGTTTGATATTTACATAATTTAAAGGCGGCGGGGTTTCTTTTTCAATCTTGACAGTTGGAGTTTCGATCTTTCCTGGAGAAACTGACATGGTTTCAGAAAACGATCCATAATCCTCCAAATCTACTTCTTCATCCTCATCTTCATACTCACCTTCCTCTTCCTCATATTCCTCGTTATCCCAATATTCTTCATCGATGGTGAAATATCTCAACAGGGCCAATTCTTCCGAAATACTAGCCAAGTCCCTGTTGTCCGGATCAATAGTCAAACAGAATCTTAAGACTGAAAATAAATCCCCACTCATGGTTGAGAAAATGTCAAACAAAGCTTCACGGTTGTTAACAAACTGGATGAATCGTTTATCTGAATAATTGGCAACTTGAAAAGGATTTTTATGGAACACCAAGGTCAACAAGATAATTCCAAGAGACCAAATATCAACTTTTGACGCATCATACGATTCCAAATTGTTGTCAAACAACTCCGGTGCCATGTATCTTTCAGAACCTATATCGAACTCGTTTGGATTGGTAACGATTTTCGTAGTGGTTGATAATCCCCAGTCAGAAATCTTGATCGACCAGTCCTGATCGATTAAAATGTTTTCAGGCTTCAAGTCACGATGGTAAATGCCACGACTATGGCAATAAGTTAACCCATCCAATAATTGTTCAAATACCAGTTTAATATCTTGGGTAGTAGCTGGGCCTGAATCGGAATGAATAGCTTCATATAAGTCCCCCCTTGAGTAAAACTCCAAGACTAAGAACGTATCAAAATGATCCCATAATTTAGAAATATGGGGATGGTCACCCAAAATTTTGTGAATTTTGATCTCCTTGTGAGCTTCATTCAATAAAGCTGTGAAAACAGACTCTGTAGCTGATAGTTTGGCTGGTGTAGACGTCGATGATCTCTTAGTGGTTTCCTTCTTGTAATCAACAGGATAAATAAACTTGACTGCAACTAATCGATCATCTTTTTTGCGGTCTTTGGCTACTGAAACTAGCCCATATGAGCCTTGACTGATGTCTGCTACTTTAAGGTATCGATCTCTCAACAAAAGACCTTTATCATATCGATTATATTCTTCCATTTGGATATAGGTATAAGTGGTTTGTTCGTTAAAAATAAAGTCGTTATTGTTTAGTTAATAAAAAAAAAAAAATATGCAATAGTATATGTGTCAAGTTAAATAAAGAAAAAGTTGTGGCTTTATATGAATGTTATTATCTTCTTTAAATCATAAAACTGTTAAAATCAATGTAAAAAAATAAACTAAAGGGAAAGTGTAAAACAAATGAAATCAATAAAACTGAAGCCAGGATGAGATGGTATGCCTGGAATGAAACTGTACAAAAAAAAATTGTTGTTGATGAGTAGGTCTAAAAAAAAAAAGACGGCAAAAACTTGGAGAAGGAAGACTGACTCAAAATTGAAATGCTGGCGACAGGACTCTTGAGTCAATGGTTATCGCGAATGCTAATAACTGCAGAACCAACTAGTAGTAATTCTTATAGACTTTCTACTTGTATTTGAATTTCGTCAACGGTGTGTTTGGAAATTGCTGTCAAAACCCGTTTTTTTTGTCTTAGTTTGATCTGGTCCTATCCCCACGTATAATTCAACAGACGGTGACAAAGGAAGGTAGGTTGAGCTAAGGATACTTGGAAAGAATAACTTTGGATAGAAAGTTAATACAAAATATCACTTATTGATCAATGGATAAGGGATGGGTGAGCTGTTGGAAAGAGGATTGGTAAGGGGGGGTCTGGGTAAAAATGTTGTAGTGATAATACGTAATGTAATTATTTTTTGGGAATTTGGTTGAGCTAAGTACAAGTGCAGTAGAGAGAAAGAAAAAAAAAGAAATATGGATCAGTCATCCTTAACTATTGCCAATAATAAAAAAAATGAACAAAATAGGAGAATTAGTACAGGTGCACGACTTCTATTATATATCCATTCATTTCTTATTCTTCGCTTTAGGGTTTATGTTCTGGTAGTAATGTCGTGTGAAACAATTGCTGAATCTAGTGGTATACCTACAGTTAACATTTATATAAATAAATAAACCAATGGATAGTGTAAACTCAAAGAACTTCAATCCGGAGTGTTCAATATGAACAAAATATTGTAGTCCAACATTGATGAAACTACAACACAAGATAACGTTTCAATGGTCGTGTCACAACCAATTTATGATAATGAGGAGGATGATAAAAGAAATGTCGTACACCCTTTCGTGAGCGACATTACATTTCTTACTTCCAAAGTCGCAGTTTTGCCACAGTTTGCCAAAAAAAAAAAAGAATGTGTGCCACCCGTGATAAATTGTTTACCACACGACTATCGCTAAGGTTCTCTGTAGGAGGTTTCTTTTTTTTTTCTTCTCTGTCTCTGTCTCTGTCTACTGCTTTTCAACGCCAGGTTTCTTCTAAAGTTTTGCCATTATAATCCCCAGTATCAACCTACTAGCAAGCACGTCATCATGGATGAACATATTCCTACGTTTTTAGCAGTAACAGGAGTTGAGGATGAATCGATTGCAAAACAATTCTTAGATGTTGCAGGTGGTGACCTAGAAACGGCTGTCATGTTATTCATGGAATCTGGCCAACATGGAGGTTCTTCCTCGACCAATAATAATAATAATGGCGAAACAACATCTGGTTATGACAATGATGAAGAGATGGCCAAAAAAATGCAAGAAGAAGCGTACAGAGCAAACGATGATGATGTCAGAGAGGCAGATGCTAACGTACATCGTCATGAAACCTTGGTTGATACCATGGGTGGATTTCAACCTCATCATATCAACACCCCAATGGACTTTCTTGGGAATAGGAGACAAGGTATTTTCAATCAAGGTATCGATTTTGACAACCGCATGAGATCTGGATTTGGCGGATCCTATGGCTATGACGATGATGATGATGATAACGACGACGATGACGATGATATTGGTGATGATGAAATTCAAATATTGGATTCCGATGAAGAAGAGGAAGTTGGAGGTAATATTAGACCAATAAGTCGTCGAAGACAGAATATTCAACAACGTGATCAAGAATTGAACTCCACACAAAGAAGATTGGCCCTGTTGTTCCGACCACCCTTCGATATAATTGAGAACTTGAATCTTGACCAGGCGAAACAATTGGGTAAATCAACTAAGAAATGGATACTAATAAATATTCAAGATTCGCGAGAATTCCAATGTCAAGTAATTAATAGAGATTTCTTCTCCAATGAAAGGGTTAAAGCGATTATTAAAGAAAATTTCATATTTTTGCAGTATCAAGTTGATTCCATGAATGGACAACAATATGTGAACTTTTACCATGCTGATGAATATCCTCATTTGGCTATTTTAGATCCCTTAACCGGTGAAAGAGTGCATATATGGAAGGAAGGGCAAGTCCCACAAGTCAATGAATGGATCAAAGAAGTTTATAAATTTTTGGATTCATTCTCATTAAACCCACAATCAAACAACCCATTAGTACATCATGAAACGAAAATTGATCCAACTACTTTAAGTGAAGAACAGCAAGTTGAGTTAGCAATGAAACAGTCTATTATTGATAACGGGAATCTTAACAAGAAATCTGGTACCTCTGCTGATGATCCTATTGTTCTTGATTCAGAGGATGAAGAACCAGAAATTGTTTCTGCTCCTTCTGAAGAATCGGCAATTGCTATTTCCAAAGATCCATTTGACGCCATATTACCTATAAACCATCCTGAACCTACTGAACAACCGATGACAAGAATCCAAATTAGGTTCCCTAATGGTAAGAGATTGGTTAGAAAATTGAAATTGGATGACAGAGTGATTGTCATTTATGAATGGTTGAAATCTATATTGCAAGATAGTTTCCAAGAATATGGTTTAGAGTCCCCTGATGAAAAATTCAATTTGTCCAATAGCTCGGACAAGTCTTTTAAATTTATAGATTCATTGGATAGAACTATTGAAGAAGCAAATTTGAAGAATGCAAGCATCCTTTTGGAACAAGAGTAAAACCCCTAAAGAAAATTATGAGGAGGGAAACATAGGTTTATAGAAATGATATTAATGCAATCGTTAATTTTAATATAATATACACGCATTATTATTATTAATAATAATACTATTAATAATAATAACCATAATTATACAAAGCAGGGAAGGATTCTAGTGGTGGTAATTTCTGTAGTTTGGAATATTCTGGGGAATTGCTATTGAACAATATGTGTTTGTATTCTTTGCGTTTAAGTTTCTCTTCTGCAGATAATTCCTCGGATTCTTCAAAGTCCTCATATTCACCATATTCAGAAGACTCAGCATCACCATCTTCATCTTCTCCTTCTTCACCTTCGTCTTCGGTGTAGACTTCTGACTCATCGGTTGTCTCATCTACAACTTTCCGTTTCTTGTTTGAAGTACCCACATCCTTAATATTCTGTCTCATTAGAAGCAAGTCTTGATCTGCTTCATAGTCATTCAATCCAGAGCAGATTTCTCTTTCATTGTTACCATTTTCTTCTTCATATGCTCGCTTGATGTTATGAGATATATTGCTCACTTCCCAATCTTTACTTTTTATACTCTTTCGAATATCAGATAATTCGATCTTGCTTTTTGGTTTATATCTTCCATCCAATTCAATATAATTTGAATCTTGGTTGTTTTTTACTATTTCTGAAACATCTTTAGTATTGATAGTGTCGATATCATTATTAATAAGCGAATTGACATAAAACAGTGTATTCAATGATCTGTAGTAAGCTCGCGACGCGATCTCCTTATTCTTGTGCTCATTCAATCGGTAATAATCCTTATATAACTGATTTAATTCATTTTGAGTTTTGTTGATTAGTCTCTGCTTTTGTTGATTTGCTGAACTGTAGTATTGTTTCCACAAAATTACCCTGTTTCCGTACAGGTTGTCTTTGATCAACTTGGCTTGATAATCTTTCTCTTTACTTATAGCATTTAGTGCATCCCTATGTCTTTTGAAGAAGTCGTTAAACAAATATGGGAATGGTAGTTTCGACAAGTTATTGTTGATATTCCCATGGTTCATCAAATAGTCATTATCGTATTTAAATGTATTATCAAAATCAAATGGGCTCTGCAAATTCTTGAAAATCTCTTTTAATTCCTCTTGATACTCATCAATGGATTTTAATAAATCGGGCTTGTTCTTCATGGTTCCATTGTTGACCATGATCAAATCCTCGGTATTGGTTACTATATTATTAATGGTTTCAACTTCAAAATTGTAAATCTTCAACCAACTCTTATCATTAGCTGTGGCTAGCTTTATCAGATTGGTTAATTTTTCCAATATCGTATTAATTCTAGATAATCTACTTTCAAGGTATTCCTTACCAATTGTCCTAAACTCTGACGATAGTTGTTGTTCAAGTTCAGTTAATTCTTCCGCTGACATTTGAGATATTTCCCTAAGTAGATCAGTTTGAACCTCATTAACTGATACTTCGTCAACCACTGAACCATCTGGACTAGTTGTGGACGATGATGACATGATATTTGTTTTGTTTTTTTCTTTTTTGGACGGCGGTACGAAAGGTTGTAAATGGCCCTTGAACGGTTGCTTGGTTACTTTTTTCAAGCTTAATCAGTTTGTTTCGGGAATGCAAATACTAGTTAAAATCACGATATCCAATTTCTATACGCAATAACAAGTATGGCACTTGGTAGTTTATCTGTTCTCTATTGGTTTGTCGGTCGTGAAACGTATTTCCCTGTAAAACCTTAATCAAACTAGAGAGAAAAAAATGTTGTTTGTCAAATTGGTTGTAAAAAAAAAAACTGAAAGTGAGATCCATTCACCTTAAGAAAAAAGAAAAAAAAATATATTACCATAGAAGCAGGCTATTTACGATTAATAGAGTCGTGTGAAGGGGTTCATTCACGTGACTTAAGTAACCCCCCCCCTCAACGAGTTTACAAAATGACACTCTTGTTCAAATACGATCATCAGTATACATAAATGTGTATATATATATATATATATATTCTTCACAAATTCAACAAAAGACTAAAAACTAAAGACATACAGGCGTGAGATAAATTATCTATCTTCGGCCCATTCGTTTTCTTTTCTGATGGCAGCTTCTTCTTCGGGACTGAAATCATTCACAATGTTGAAAGTTCTTCTCAATTCTTCTGGAGATTTACTCTTGATCATTTCAGCTACCATCTTACAGCCACTTTCTAATAATGGTTTGATATTTAAATAATTGGCAGCTAAGATAATTTCATACAACATTTCTTGGTCAACCTTCAAGAAGTTTCTGTCCCATTCTTCAACTGGGATGGATTTCTTAGCATCTTCATCTTCATCATCTTGGAAGATGGTGTTCTTGTGATGTTCACACCATTCTAAGACTTTACTCAACACGTTAGCTCTGACGTTTGGAGTTGGGATTTCAAAGTCTTCATCTAAACCATCTGGGTGTAAATCATTGATCATGTTTTTGATCAAGATGGATTTCTCAGCGATTTTTGGTTCGACTGGAAATTTTTCATTGTCGGAGGAAATGATTATGACTTTGGCAGATGACATTGTGTTTGATTATTTAATTGATTGTGGTGTATATGAAGCAAGAAAAAGAACCAATTTCGTGAACGCATTCTTTTCTTCATATATATATAGAAATATATGTCTATTTTTTTCCATTCTCTACTGCAACGCCCTTTCTGTTTTTTTTTCGTATGTTCGTGCGAACTGGTTACATTTTGTTGTTCAATTGACTTTTTCTTGATCATACAAAAAAAAGGTTATTGACCATGTGCTTAATTTCTACATTATGATAATAAGTTCAAATAGGGAGGATAAGGAAGGATAGAGTTTAGGGAACTAGAAGTATACTGATTAAATGGATTTATTTGCATCAACCATTGATATGCATTATTTTTGTTTTTGTGTATGGTTTTTGTCATGACTGCAAAACTATATGCCAATATTTATTTTTTTTGGTTTCAAGTGAAACTCTTACTCTTTATATTTGACTTTGAATTGTTATTGATATCAATCAAAGTCACTTTCTGGACAGGTATAGCAAATCTAATTTGTTTGAGAAGCAAAGTCACTTGTTCAGTGATATTGAATGACATGTTCAAGATTGGATGTATCCAACATGTAATTTCTGTTAGTTTCGCTTGTTTTTCGTAATACTGAACACCACAGACGTTTATCTTAATGTCGGATCTGGGGAAATTTTTGAATATTGTAACTTCACAAAATTGGGAATATAGCTGGAGAACTTGGTCATTATCGTTTCTGCCATGTTGAACTTTTATTCTCACCAAGTAGCCATTTTTGAAATAGTTGTAGTTTGGTACCAACAGTTTTCTCATAATAACTACGTGACTATACTTGCATTCTTTCATGAACAGCTCGCACTGCTCTTTATTAGAAATTATCGCTGTCATTTCCTTCTCATTTTCATTGGAAAACACCCACATAAACCAAGAATTGTATGCTAGTTCAACTGCCTGGTCGAAAAATATATGTTGGTTCCAACATTGGTTAAAAAAAGTATGCGGATTATTTATTGAAGAATAACATATTGGGTTACCAGAATAATTTCCATGAACAATAGGAAGAGGGTCATCATATTCCATTATAGGGTTAACAAATGTAAGAGAGTTAGATCTGTTATTCCTCTCCATTGATGTTGAAGACAATATTTCCGCCTGGTCTGACTCTGAACTTCGTATGTTAGTGGAATATGGAGCGGTGGTGATAGGCGGTGGAATAGCAGGTTCCGGCTTTCTTTTGATAAACCAACTCTTAGATCTATGTATTTGGTTCTTGGGTTGTTGAATAGTAGGGGCCGATTCCACCGCAACTGGTTTAGTTCCCAAATTCAAAAATGCAATAATCCAGCTTTTTCTCTTCTTCACTTTGGCAGCAAATTTCTCTGTTTCATTCGGTTCAAATTCAGCATCATTCTGCAAACTACCCTGCTCTTCTCTGTCTTCTTCATCGTCATGTTCTTCAGCATTGTCATCTTCTTCGTGTTCTTCTTCTCTTTCTTCTTCGCTTTCTGGATTATTCTGTTCTTGTGCAGATTTTCTGATTTTGTTTATCGAAATAACACCATTCCCGTCAATTGCGGATCCGTTTTCATTTACTTGGACAAGTTTTTCATCCGACGAATTTCCTAAGGTATTATTTCCATTCATGTGATTTCATTTATATTATACAAGAGAAGGTGAAACAAAACAATTCAAAAAAAAGATTCTTCTTTTTTTTTTTTGTAAAAAGTATGTTGGTTGCAAAGTTGGAAAAAGAAATGATTACGAGCGGTGATTTTTTGAGACACGAAATCTGACGCATGACAGAAACTTCTGTGCCCATCAAATAGGCTTATACCATGCAATCAAAACTAAAGCTACATGGAGATTCATATTGTTAATGCTCCCCATCACTTGCATAAAATAACCCTATCGCGCGAATGGTGATAAGAACTTTCGTTTACATTACTGTCCTAATAACAAAGTTTGTTTTCTCTCCTATGTAATGCTATTCAAAATTGGAGTATATACCAGCACTAAAGTCATCTAACTCTTCTAATTCGTTCAAGTTATTAATGTATATATTGCCACCGGATTCTTGTTGAGGTTGATCACCAGGGAAATCGTCTCCAGCATTCAAGCTGTTGAGGATTTCTTCAAGATCCGGTTCATATCTTGGCAGTATCAACCCTTCATTCTTTATATTGTCGTTATCTATCATAATATTGTTTTGCACTGAAAGCTGAGCTAAGAAACTTGCTAACTTGAATGACTTATTTGGTAATTCGGTGACTCTTGGATCTTGCAAATTTCCTGTCGTTGACACCAAACTATTACCTAAATTACCTCCGCCCAAGGCTGATGCTAAGTTGGTCGATAAGGTATTCAAATTGGTCAAAATCAAAGAACTCAACAAATCAAAAAAATATGAATCATTGTTCAACATTATGGAGTTTGTTTCATTAATTAATTTAATCAAATTAGAATCGGCAGAATCTAATTGATTGACCAAGTCTGGGTTAGTGTTCAACAATGTTTCTAATAAATCAGGGTAGTTAATTGGGAACAAATTGGCTAAAATATATTCCTTGTTGTTGGTATTGATCTCGTTTATAATATCAAGTAAGCTTTGTTCAAAAGTTTCAACAGACAACTCGGACTTTGGAGTGATTTTTTCAAACTGGGCGGTGACCAAAGCTTCAATAATGGAGCTTAAATTTATCCATCCTTTGTTCAACAACCACCAACTCAATGAAAGATAACTTTGTTCGATTATATAGTTTTCATGGGGGTCGATATCGTGGTTGATAGACTTCACACCGGCCATTTGTATGGCGCTTTCCAAGTATGATCTTCTTGCTAATATATTCAATTGTAATCTTGTAATTAATAATAACCCAGAAATTGTGTACATCAATGTTAAAGTTCTGGTTATGGACTTGATTTTCAATAAATTCCATAATTCGATCTTGCTCTTACTCATGTATATAGATAATTTCAGCTCAGGATCATTATTGTTATCCAAGAGATTTAAATTATCTGTCGTTAATTCGTTATTTTCATTAGTGGCGACGTTCTTTGACCCTGCGTTTTTCTTCAATCTCAATGCCTGTGTGATCAACTCAACTGGTAAGGCATCGACTATTGGGGACGCCAAAACTGGTAATAATGCTAATATTGTATAATAACAGTCTTGCTGTGTTTGAATAAATCTTTGTTTGATCTGCTGTTTGAATAACAATTCTTGTCTCAACGACTGCTGATAATTCTTGAATTTCTTGATAACAAACTCATTGATTAAGAAATATATAGATACCGAAACGGCACCGGTAATCAAGATCCGTCTCTTGTTTCTATTAAAGAATCCACTTAATGATGAAAATATGGCCATCTTTTTGGTTGTTATTGTCGTTGTTGTTGATTAAGATGAGTTCTATATCTTGCGTTATTCGCCTGTGAATATTTCAAATACTCCATTTTTTCTTTCCACGGTTCAAACTGACTCTTTTTTTTTTTGCTACTCGTTCGTTTTGCTTGTCGGCTGCCGAATTATTTGGTGGGGAAAGTCGCTTTCCTAATTCGGTATCAAAATGTAGAAGTAACTTCTATATGTTACACACGTGATTTGTTTTTCGAATTTTCAAATTTGAACTTCTTTTTTGAACAAAAAAAAAGCAAAATACCTGTAGGGGGTATTTTAATGGGGGATATGTAATTGATGCAAGAAACCAAAACTTGGGAGGTTGTTACCAACGTGGGTCCCCTTTTTTTTTTTTTTATTGACATCTGACGTTCAACTAGTTGCGAATATTGTTATTATTTTTATTTTGGATTTTTAATGGAAGTTCGTACAAATTTCAATTAAAAAATGCCTTTGGTTACCAAAAAATCCACCACTTCCGATACTTCTCAACTCATTCTAACTCATCGGAGGCACGTTTCTCCTTCCGTGGATTATTCGTTTAAACGTTCATGAATTCACTGTAGTCACTTGGTTACCATTTTGGATCGGAAAATCGCTCGATTCAATCAATTAATGGTCTACAAACCCAAAATCTAAATAACCCGACTTACCTAGAAGAAGAATAAAAATAACAATTGGATAGCGCCTATTTTATCCCCAGTTGTTGAATATTAGAGTAAATTACTAGATCATTAGTCGGACCGCCCGCCATAGGGATTGTTTTACGTTTTTTTCTTGTCGTTGCTATTTTTTTTGTTTGACATTAGGTGAGTGGTTATTGTACGTTATTATCTACATGGAACCGTCTCCTACAACGTGCGCTAAAATAATTAATTAATTTGTTTTTTTTGTGGTGGATTCTTGAGCGGAAATTGTAATTGACTTCCATAATGCAATTTTGTGCCAGTTGTGAAAGGACAAGAGATTTCATGGCTTCTATTTATCGGCTTTGACACCAATTCTGTAACTCACGCAATTTTTATTTTCTCTCTCTCTATATATATATATGTGAGACCAAGAATAAATTATTGAAGCATTCAGTATATATACATCAAGAGAGACCCTGAGAAGATCCAATTGTGATATAAAACTTAGAATCAATTGTACCTCAAATACTCGAAAAGCTAGAAAATCCAGCCTGAATCAAGTGAGGCTCAAATTATAATGTAATATTCCCACGTTGTCCACCTGCCCCCTGCTGTAGTAATTTTAGTGTAATTTCATGAAAACTTGCATTATTAGGGGTATTATTTTTAGTATCACTACTAACATTAATTTCACTTTTTTTTTTTTGATAGCCAATGCGCACTACCTGCAGCAAATTGTGTTTGTTGTGTTTACCATGTCAATTAGGGCCGAATGGCTCAAGTTGCCGCTCAATTAACAATGGGCCCAAAAAATGCATCTCCGATGGAAACCACTACGAATTTTGAAAACCACAATCCACCTCATCTCATTTTCTCTTCATATGACTAACGGAATGGTATAAATAGTCCTTGAAATTCCTCCTGATGAATAAGTTGAACAATCTTTTTTCTTTTTCATTACAACAAGCCAAAACCCAACGAATCCAAAAATGCAATTCCTCACTGCTACTGTTGCTTTATTAGCTTCTGCTACCGCTGTTCTCGGTAAAAACATCTTATTGACCAACGATGACGGTTGGGCAGCTACCAACATTCGTGCCACTTACTACAAATTGAAAGACGCTGGTCACAACGTCTTTTTGGTTGCTCCAGTTTCCCAAAGATCTGGTTTCGGTGGTAAATTCGATATCCCAACCTCCCCAACCTTACAAACTAACGGTGAATTCAGTTACCCAAAGGCTGGTGCTCCATCTTGGGGCCACGAAGTTGATGATGACCACATCTGGTACTTCAACGGTACCCCAGCTTCCCTGGCTGCTTTTGGTCTTCAATACGTTATTCCAAACTTTGGTGAAAACGTCACTGTTGATTTGGTTGTTTCTGGTCCAAATGAAGGTACTAACCCAGATGGTTTCTTCACTTTGTCTGGTACTGTCGGTGCTACCTACAACTCTGTTTACAGAGGTTACCCAGCTGTTGCCTTCTCTGGTTCCAACTCTAACAACTCATTCTTCAAAGACAATTTGGATTTGAACGATCCAAAAGAACCATCCACTATCTATGCTAACTTGGTTGTTGAATTTGTCCAACAATTGTTCAAATCTCAAGGTAGCAACCCAAGAGCTTTAGGTTTGGGTGTTGGTTTGAATGTTAACTTCCCTAAGGTTGGTTACTTGGATGAATCCTGTACTGCTCCAAAATGGGTCTTCTCTAGACTTACTGGTCAAGAAGCTTCTGGTGCTGATTTAGTTTACAACAAGACTTCCAACTCCTTTGTCTGGCACCAATCTGTCCTTCCAGCTTTAGAAGCTTGTAACAATGGTGATTGCTCCTTGCCATCTGAAGATTATATTCTTAACGATGTCAAATGTACCACTCCAGTTTCTGTCTTCTCAGTTGACTTCGATGCTAACTTGGGTTTAACCAACCAAGCTAGAGCATTGTTAGCTCCATTGTTCTAATTTAATTGAACAGAAGCTACTTCCAAAATTGCTTTTTAAATTTTCAATTCGCGTTGTCGTTGCCTTGCGTTGCCTCTTTTTTATATAGTTTATGCTTTTTTATTGTTTGCCTTTTTGATAACTCCCTCCTAATAGTAAAAGTCGTTTAGGATACCCAGGTTTGATTTTAGAAATATAAATTGTTTTCGTTATTGTTTTAATTTAGCTTTTATTCAGCCTCTTTTTTTTTTTTGCTTATTATTAACCCCAGAAATAATTGTTGGCTTACAGTTTTTTTTTCTAGTTGTTCTGTCACTTTCGCAGCAAGTGCGCAATAGTATAATTTTATTTTATTGTCAACGGATATATTTTTACTTTTCTTTTTTAGTGTATATATAAAATATAGATATCAAACTTAATTTTGAGGGAATACATTCTGTGGACCTTCGCCAATCACGTTACCGTAAGGATCGTATTCACAAACGACGTACAAACCCCAACCGCTACTAGTACAATCCTTATAAGCACATCCAACTTTTGTCAGTCCTTTCCAAATAACTTGGGTGAAATGATTGTAGATGAAGTTACTTGCAGAATACAGAATTGGTTCATCAACCCAAGCATCAACTGTGGCAGGTCCATTCTTATAGCCAGCTGCCAAATTTTCACCATATTGACCATGAGTATGGGTTAAAATTCCGGAACAATCGTAGTTATCAGCATTGTTTTTGGCGTAGTTGTAGGTGTCAACATCCCATGATAACTGGCCAACTTGGTGCAACGATCTGTACTTATTATGTTGGTCCAATATTTCACTTGCAAAAGAGTTATCAATGCCATTACATTGTGAGATTGCTGCATATATGTCGCCATTGGAAGATGAAGTGGATGAAGAAGTGCTCGAAGTGGAAGGAGATACCACGGGTGTTGAACTGGTGGAAGATTGCGAAACAACAACAACAGAGGAGGTTTGGACTGAAGCTACTGGAGCAGAAACCAGATAAGCTTTAACAGCTGCAACTGCCAGAGTAGCAGGTGTGTTTGCTATTGGTACAACAGACGATGACGAGGAAGATGACGAGGAAGATGACGAGGAATCACCTCCAAATAACCCTCTCAATAAAGAACTGAGTGACGAGCCACTTGATGAACTCGAAGGTGTTGTTGTTCCAACAGATGAATCTCCAGATGATGATGACGAGGAAGACGAGGAGGAGGATCCAGAACTATCAAATAGGTTATTCAAAAGATTACCCCAGAAACCAGCCGTGGCGGTTGCTGTAGGAACTGCTTGAGTTGTGGTAACTGCTTGGACTGCGGCAACTGACGATGTAACTACTGGAGCAGCAGCAGCTGCAGCAATCTGTGAAGTTGCTTGCGAGTTAATGGTGGGGGATGCAGGGTCAGGTATGGTGGATGTAATTGTTTGCCAAACCGTCACAATGGCTGGAGCAGAATATACTTGTAAAAGAAGGAATAAAAGTATATAGTGTTGTTTCATGGTGTCTGTGTGGTTGTGTTGGTGTTAAAGGAACGTATGGCTGGATAGGTGGCCAAAGGTTTGTATTCAGAAGACAACTAACTCTGTTTCTTCTAAAAATTGAAGATCTTTCTTTGATGACGGGGAAGATCCGATTTATATACAAAAAAAAGGTTGAAAAAAAGGGACAAATTGTTGAAAAAAATATATGAATACAAAAGCCATTTCTTTGAAGGGGTATAAGGTATGAATCTCGATTCTTCCGGCTTAGAAAAAGTTTCCTTTGTCATTCGTGGAAAATGAATTTGTGTGAATATAATAGAACAAACGGTAGCTGCAAAAGAAATTTTCCGTTTTAGGAAATCCTATAGTGCAGAATTTTTTTTTCCTCGACCCAGAAAAGGAAATCTAGTCTCTTCTCACCCACACCCATCACTCCTATCACTCCTATCATTCAGACTAAATGGTAATCATTTCCTGCTATGTCTAAACTAGTGTTGAGAATTTCACTTCCAGCGAGTCCATGTGTTTCTCCCTCTCACTCCTCCACAACTTGAATAGCAATTTTCTAGTTCGTTGTTTTCACTTTTTTTTTTCAAGGTCCTTTTTTTCTTTTTCTTTTTTTGGTTCCATCAAGGAATGCTTGTTTGAAGTTTCTTCTTTCGCAACTTGTCAAAAAACCTTCATGGAATGCACTATGACCACGGGAAAGGATCTACTATAAACTCGTACTTTTGTTGTTTCATCTCTTTATTCGAACTAAAAGACTCCAGGTCCAGAATCTAAATGCAGTTACAAATTGGTTTCATGGACAAATTTGCAGTGAAATTTAGATTAGATTATTTGCCTACAGTATTAGTAAAAAGGGAAAAAAAATACATGAACGAATAACCCTTCTGTATAATCGCTTAAACTAGAATAATTAAAATATACTATACATCAAAACAGAAAAATAAAATACTCGCTTTCTTACTTAGAAGAGTTATACAATATGTATGAATTATTTCATCGCTCAAAACTTCCCTGTAAATATCTCTTTTAATGTTGCCCCAATAACTTCTGCTACCCCACCTCCTGTACATCTAACAACGATTTCTAACTCTTTGCCTATGCTATCGGTTCCTCTGACTTTTACTAAGACACCATAATTGGATTTCTGTGTGTGTAATATACCTGCACCTGTAACAAAAATAGGGCTCTCAGGCGAATCGGGGGAAGACTGGACTATCGCTAACCCGACTCTGGCTAACAACCGAGAAATATTGGATGCAAGGTGTCGATGGGTTAAAACAACTTGATGTATGGACTCACCTTGCTGCAAACCTAACATTTGACTGATTTGTTGCCATCTCTTTTCAAACTCTTCTACAGTTGCTAATGCAGTCGGGGTAATAGTCTTCAGTAACAATACCGGGAACTTCAAATTCAACTGGTTGAAGGAACCACCACACATGTACGTCATTGATAATATAGGACTCTCGTTGTTTTCAATTATGTTTCTCACCTTAATTTCAATATCCATTTG
Source organism: Candida neerlandica (assembly GCA_030557875.1). Taxonomy (NCBI): domain Eukaryota; kingdom Fungi; phylum Ascomycota; class Pichiomycetes; order Serinales; family Debaryomycetaceae; genus Candida; species Candida neerlandica. The sequence continues at coordinate 81,262 of JANIWD010000019.1, forward strand.
TGTCTTGTCCGTAATTACAGGTTCCGGAATGTGATTTATACGCAAGGTGTAGTTTGGATCTTGAATGTTGGCTAACGATTCTAGATTGAGGACTGTGAAGCCGGATATTTTTTTGCCAATCGTTTTCTGGGCGTTGTTAATTATAGTGAATTTCAAAGTCAACTCACTCGTGTTCTTAATTATCCTGTAGGTGATCTTAATCAACTGATCTTCATAGAAGATACCTGCATCAAAATGCAACATTCTATGGTAACCCGCATACCAATTCGGACTCAAAATTGGGTTCGACGGTCCAGAAGCTGACTTTGATGATGTATTTGTTTCAGCAAATGGGTTGCTTCCAATTGTTGTGTTGGCCTCGCCCCCTTCCTCAGCTATAAGACTCATATCAGGTTTGGATTTGATATTTTTAGCCATCACCATTGATTTTGACCTGTTGAGACCTACAATTCGGTTGAGACTTCCAAGTCTGTTCATCAAAGGATTTTCAACTTTATTGTCAAATGCAGGGAATGGCTTGATTACATTTTTAGCAAGCGCAAAGTCCGACTGTAACGTCACCAATTTCAAGTATTCGTAAGCTCGGGTTTGTATTTCCAAATCAATTGACTGTGTTTCAATCTCAAGCAAATCAACAATATTTGGCACAAAAAGAGCGTCTGGGAATTTGACTAGAAACTTCAAAAATGTGGTCAATAACATTGCTCGAGTCAATAATGATACCTTGAAATAGGAGTCAAACAATAATTGGAATTGGATATGTATGTTCAAGTCTTCAATATCATTAACCTGTTCTCCATATTCTCCCAAAACAAATGAAGCAACCTTGATTAAACTCTCTGACAATTGCTGTGGTGGTAGTGCCTGAACTTGCAGTTGGCCCGTCTCCTGAGGATTGAAAGGTCTTCGTAACAAGTTGATAATCATTTTACATGTCTTCTTCTGTAAATCTTCATTATTTACCACAATCTGAACGATCCTCTCCCAGACCTCATTTGTCATAAATCCAATACCATTAGAATTACTGCCACCGCCAATTGATAACAATTTAAGCATGGTTGTGACATACCATGTGGAATCAGTTGCATATTTTTCTGCCATAACGGCAATCTTAATAGCCAACTCGGACTTTAACTGGAAATCAGCGAATGGGAAATACTCCAACAACAGAGTGATGATAACATTGTAGTTCTCAAATGTACAAATGGTATAAATTAAGTCCAATGCCTTTCGACGAACAGAAATGTCCTTATCACGCAACAATTTCATAATGACACTCAAGGTTTCATCAAATTTGTCTTTGGATGAAAGGTAATTAATATTTGATCTTGCTGTTAACTTAATCAACGCATCCAAGGCTAAATATCTGGTGTTTGTTTCGTTGGAGCTCAATAACATAACCAAAGCATTCATAGCTCCATGGATTGCCTCCGGTGATGCTTCTAAAAACACTGCCAAGGAGACAGCTTGGAATAATATCGAGCTCTGGGAGTTCCTGTTAGGTAATCCTTTGATTGGTTGTGAGGCATTTTGGATAGATTTAGCAACTACTTGACGCAACTCGTTGATTGTATTTTCATCAAGTTGATTAAGTGTCAATACTTGTGTTCCTTGATTATCAACCAATAAAAACAACTGCTCGACAAATTGTAATAATTTCACAATCAACCAAGGTGCAGGGGAATCGTAATAATAATCGACCGGTGCGCAATATCCATCGATAACAATCATGCTGAGTTTTCGTGAAACTCCAGGAAGGATCGATTTGACAAATTGGGGATTTAACGCTAAAACATATTGTAATAATGGGATACATGAAATGATGTTTGCAAAATCTTTTTCGTCGATGAGTTTCAATAATCTTGGAACCCAGTTGCTGTTGGTGATGATAACTTCTGGGTACAACCTTAATAATGCCTTTAATGCCAAATTACCCTTTCTTTTAACCATTGGTTTGGAAATGGGAGATATCACTGCGGAATACACCATATCAATCAACTCCAACCATTCTTGGGAATTTGGATCCGATTCTTTCACGGATACAATATCTGAATCGCCAACGTTGAAACAGGAAGCGATGAATTCAATTGCTAAACAATTATGTTCCTCATTATTGCTTTGTAAATCTCGTACGAGGTCTGCTTGGACTTTTTCCAACACGTAATTCAAATGATCTTTGCATGAAACTTTTTTCAACTTATTCGTCGAGTTTTCGCTATCCAACAATATCGACACAGCCAAATATCCTAATTTCTTTTCTGAATACACGTTAGATCTGAACAATTCAAATGCTTCTTTCATACCAAAATCCACAACTTCCTGATTTCCAAGGAGACTTATATAAATCAATTTACAGACGTATTTCTTTTTTTGGTATCCGTTTAAATGGGACTTAAATTTCGATCTGATGTTGTTAATCTCCAAATTGATCTTTTTATCTTCTTCATCCTGATCCTTCGAATTACGAAGATCAACTATGAATTGGGTCAAACCCTTCATCAGGCTCTTTGGTTGGCTTTTCTGTATCTTTGACATCGATCGGTTTTGCGGTTGGTCTTCGGCTATGTGTTTTGGCCCTGAGGTAAACGGAGTGAGAATTTGTGAAAAAAAAAAAAAATAGTAAAATTCCCGATCCCTCCTGATGAAAGGGGAACTTCTCTCATGGGATAACCACGATCTGACAAAAGTTTTCGGCACGCTTTAGGATTGCACTAAGGTTTGCTTGTTGTGTATATGGGATAATACTCGAAGACATGTCTATGTGTAGATATCTGATTCAGGGATATTTTAATTGTGAAAGGTATAGATCAAGTCAAGCTTATTGTCGGAATCAGTGTCAGTTCACAAAATCTACAAGAAAGCTTTTGACCACACATCTCATGATTCCAATATTTGGTCTAGATTTAGAAGAGCAACGGTAGATTATGTCTCATGATATGATAATTAAACTTCATGGATTGTAGAGAGTAAACACACCTATACAAACCTTAAATAATATCACGTAGCCTGGGAAATAAGTATAAACCGTTCGCGTTATGCCCGACCGCCACAAAGTTATTTTTTTCTTTCTTTTTTTTTTCTGGCCGACGCTAGCGTTATGGTAGCAATCATGGTAGCCCGTAATGTAATAATCTGGTGATAAGGTTATGAAACAGGTATAACTCCCAGTGACCCACTCCAGCGAAAAATAATATACCAAATCTTAGAGATAGAATGTTCAACGAATACAAACCGACCACCCAGCCAATCATCTCTTTGTCTTTCTTTTTTCTACCTTCATTCTTATCTGCTTGTCCATACCCTGCTATAAATGACGAATTGGAAAACAATCTGGGTCGCTTTATTTCTAGCTAGTATTGTACTGGTCAAGTATATTTCCACCGGGATTGCCGCTGTTAGCTGTTCCTGTTTCATTATTTCGAGTCTTAGTAACAACCCACTTGGAAACGGCTCAGGACCCACATGTGGGGCAGCGGTCATTGCTAACATTCTAAATAATGTTCTTGATCAAAATGTCTTACAAGATGAAAGGAATGTAACCGGAGGCATCAAGAATGTGTTATTCGGTGGATCTGATGAGATTATCATTGATGTTGATGAGTAAACTCTACGTGGAAAAGTAATAAACCACACACAGACACACACAGACACACACACACATATATATATATAGAAACAAAGAACTATTTTGCCTTCCATTTAGAGGAAGTAGTATGATCTGTAATAATATGTAGGTGATACACAATTACCTTCAAGCTTCACTTTACTAATACTAACTGTAGATTTGTTCCGTAGTTCGCACGTGACTTCGGAAGTCGTGCAATAATACAAATTTTCACTTTCTCATTTTCATTGGTCAAATCTCGTTCTCTAATTCGGTAAACCAGAATTCAGAGAGAGTGTGAGAGTGAGAGAGAAAGGTAAAAAAAAAATTCAAGGCAAAAGAAAGGAAGAATCACCATCTTGAACAAACACTTCCATATACTACATCAACAATGTCCTCAGTTGCCAAACAAGCTGCCAAGAAAGTCGACTTCAACAGACTCATCAATGGTTTGGGATTAACCGGATCCACTGCTGCCTCTTTGACTGCTTTCAAAAAGAGACACGATGATGCCAAAAAACAATACATAGATTTATCCAATGAATCAACTGACATTGACTTTGCCCATTATAGATCCGTTTTAAAGAATTCTAAAGTTGTTGATGAAATTGAAAAAGCCGTTCAAGGTTTCAAACCAGTTACTGTTGATGTTTCCAAGGACTTGAAGAACATTGAAATTTTCGAACAGAAGGCCATTGAAAACGCCAAATTGACTGAAAAATCCGTCCTTGAAGAAATCCAAATCTTGCAAAAGACCTTAAAGGAAATTGAAAGTGCTAGACCATTCGATCAATTGACTGCCAATGATGTTGCTGCTGCTTCTGACTTGGAAGATAAAGTTACCTACATGGTTAAGAACGCCAAATGGGACGTTCCAGGTTATAAAGAAAAATTCGGTGACTTGTCTGCCATGTAAGAAAGTTAATAGTCATTCTTGCTTATTATTATATATTCCTAAAATACATAAAGAGTTTGTTAACTGTTATTTATTTATTTTTTGACTTCTTGATTATCTCAATTTCTTTGTTACTACTCCCAACATGAATGCCTAAGTCAAACTGATTGATGAATGATACTGGGAGTCGTGTAAACCTCTGAAGCTCATGTTGGGGTTTGTAAGCATATGTTCCTAATATACCACAATTGAATTCTATATCGTAGGATGTGACAATACATGTGCATTTGTATTTGGCACTGATGTTGTGAAGTAAATGGGATAAATTTTTGTAGTAATATTCAGGCGGTATATTTTGGTTATAATTCGAGAACCCCAACTTCTTATAATTGTACTTATCAAGAGCCTCTAAATCAAAATAGAAAGCAGATATGTTGTGTACAATGATGAAGTTGATCTCGGTATCAAGGAATTTCTGGACATATTTCGATTGAACATCACAATTGTATAAATCCTCAAGAATTTTTATGGTTTCTGGAAATGACTGGGTCGGTATCCAATGATTAAAAGAGTTTCTGATGATATCATTATCCATACATGACACCACAAGAGATGTGGAGCTGTTCTTTAGTAGTTCGGGTAGTACTTCTTGGTTAAATGTTTGCTTGTTGGGGTAAAATATTAGACATGATTGTCTGCGGGATAATTCAATCGATTCTTTGCCAAATAATAGTAATGTGGTATTTGGAAACTGTATATGGTCTATTAGGTTTGATTGTTTCATTAATTCAGTACAACTCGTCTGGCTTGTGTTAAGACAGATGGTTGTACCACGCGATTGGAGATCAAAAAGTAACTACACGAAAAAAAAAATCAAAGTAGAGAGATAATTTTCATTCATACATTCAAGCGAGACACAGACACTTTAAAGAGATCCAAAAGATACATTAACAATAATGCAAAGGGAGGGTTAGTTTGTTTTGTTTTGTTATGTTTTTATGAGGAATATGCCAACATCTAGCACTCGATCAATTCAACCACATCTAAAGTGACTGGATGACATTGGAAAGCAATTGGTGCATCATACAAATTATAGAAATTGCCAGAAGCACATTGATAGAATTTAGTGGAGTCACCAAGAGCTAATTGTCCTTCTTTGGTAACTGACCAACCGGCAGCAAAAATGGCACCATGTTGTGGGGTTGGACCGTCGAATTGGAATTGATGGCCAGAAACAATACATCCAATTCTGCTATCTGAATCCCTTAATATTCCGTTGTTTAATGTCATTCTCAAAGTTGCATTAGTATAACAAGCAACTGAGTAAACTGGTGAAACAAATTCATCATCTTGTATTGGTCCTTCATGTTTCCAATCGTCTTTGTAACGGTGGGGATGTTCTTCGTTGTAATCTTTATGGCCATGTTTATTCTTGTGATTGCCTTTCTTTTTATGGTGTTTGTCTTCACCATCGTGATGATCTTTTCCGTGATCAATATCTTTGTCAAAACCATTATCCTTGCCGAAATCAAGATCCTTATTGTAATCTTTGTCATTGTGATCTTTACCAACTTCTTCGTAAACTTCTTCTACAGTTTCTAAGCCACGTCCTTCATCATCATAATCTTTGTAATGCTTCGATCCATCGTGATCTCCTAATTGTTCGACCTCTACTTGTTCCTGCTCTTGTTCTTCTCTCTTGACCTTTCTAGTTGCTTCTTTTAATATAAAGTCATCTTCTTCATTTTGATGCTGCTTATCATGGTGGCTATCATCATGATGGTTAACGTTGTCATGATGCTTGTCTTCTTCATGGTGCTTCTCTTCCTCGTGGTGTTTGTCTTGGTCGTAATACTTGTCACCCTTTTCACCATTGTAGTCCCAATCTTTTGGTTTGTCTTCTGGACAATCTTCATCTTTCCATTCATAACCGTTTTGAACTTGACCGTCGTGAATTTGAACGATAATATCTTTGGTTTTAGTTGGTTTTGGGGCAGCGGTAACAACTGAAGTAACAAAACTGGTGGTTATGCTTCTTTCAATTTTGGATACCACAGGTTCTTCGTAATCTCCTTCATCATTGATCACATAAGGATTGACAACAATTCCAAAAGTAAATGGTAACGTATCAAAACTTCCTTGTAATTTAGCACAATCTGGTTTTAAAATTGTCCAGTCTTCACCATTTGCTGGGACATAATAAGCGTCAGTTGGTAATAATTTGTTCAATACTGATAAAATGAATAAGAATTGTAACATAGTGCTAGGCTGTAGTAATATGATTGATTATTGAATTGGTTTCTAGTAATCAAAAGGATAAAAAGGAAAAATAATAATAAAAAAAAAAATTTGTTGGTGGTTCTTGTTTTGGCTATTTATATTTAGTGAGGAATTTATAGCTGCAAAAAAATTATTTACTGAGAAAAAAATAATTATGCTTCGAGTGTGGGTATAATCGTTGCAAAATTTTCATATAAAGATATGAGTGGAACATAACTAAAAGTTTGAAGGAATAGAGTGAGAATAGTATATCACTAAAAAAAAAATAGGGCTGGTTATTGCTGGACTGAATGCTGTTGCTAGTTAATACTAATGATTTGAATTGCCATTGTGCTTGCACAGAACACGTCTGCTGATTCAATCAATCTTCAGAGGGTAAGTATTTAAGTGGATCTTCAACCAATAACAGTAGTATACTCTTGATATGCTAGATCGTTATAAATCTCTTATGTATAACCGAAGTTGCTTTATTTGTAGTTTTGACACTATTTACACAAAAAAATAATGACACATTCTATTACTACAGATCCAGCACATAAACTTCTCAAAATTAGTTCAAACGTACTCGGTCTCAACTAATAAGTAATTATGATCCTTTTTGATGTTGTATTCCGCTACAACCTTCTTTTTTTGGTTAAGAAGTATAGATCAAGTTGGTTAGGCATGATGAAATTGGTGCTTGCACACCCTTTTTTTGATCTTTCTAGTTCCAACACTATTCTTCATCATTTCTTCTTCAAGATTATGTCTATACATTCAAAATTCCTCTACAGTTTGGCTGAGTAAATACTGATTCAAACAAATTGTATAATATTGCACATTGTTGTTAATAGCATATATCGCACGCACCTCGGACATGACTCTTCTCCGTGCTGACAATACCACAGCTCTAATTTGCTACAGAAGAATAGAAGAGAAAAAAATGGAACAAAAAAAAAAAAAATCTTGAAGTTGAATAAGCAAACACAGCAATCAAATCATTAGCCAACCATGTTTAGAAGAACCTTACTATCCACTAGAATTGTATGTATATGGTATTTTAAATACCTTCTCAATCCAAGAATAAATGTTTAACTAACAAAAACAAAAATGTTCTTTGAAGTCTCCGTTATTCAGACAACAATACAGATTCATTTCCACAGAATTAAAGGACGCCTTGGATAAAGCAGTTCAATCATCTCCAGTTGTATTATTTATGAAAGGTACCCCAGAATTCCCACAATGTGGATTTTCCAGAGCTACTATTCAAACCTTGGGACAACAAGGAGTTGATCCAGAAAAATTTGCAGCTTATAACGTGTTGGAAGATCCTGAGTTGAGAGATGGAATAAAAGAATACAGTTCTTGGCCAACTATTCCTCAGTTATATGTTAATGGGGAGTTTGTTGGTGGTTGTGATATTATCATGACCATGGCTAAAGATGGTGAATTGACTGAATTGTTGGAAAGTGCTAATGCTTTGGTCCCGGAAGAAAATGAAGGCGTTGAAAGTGCTGACGTTAAACCAAATAGAGATTAAGAACGTAGTGTGTAAAAATGCAAATGCTTGTGTGATTACTATTGTACATAGGTTATTTAATAAATGAAAAGTATAAAAATTAAAAGATGCGAGAATTGAAGGACAAATGAATTTAACTTAAACAACACTATTCTTTCTTCTTGCTAGCAAGTTTGAGTTATTTAAATTGAGCGTGAATTTAAAATCTCCATTCATACCTGAGATTACTGAAGATGAGCGAGTTTGACATTGAGCAATAGCTTCGTTATCCAGTGTTCCAGAATTGGTCGTAGAATAACCTTCTTCGTTGCCAACTTCATCACTGAACAGTTCAATGTATCGAGGGGAGAATTGAGAAATATTTAAACTGCCAACTTGATCTCCTAACTCGGATACTTCGTCATCAAATTCATCATCATTAAGTTGGCTTATTCGCTCTTCAACGTCGTCGTCATCTTCGTCTTCGTCATCTTCGTCTTCGTCATCTTCGTCTTCGTCATCTTCGTCGTCATCATCATCATCACCATCATCACCTTCGTCATCGTCATACTTTGGTTTGCTAATGTTAAATACATCTTTGAAATTAACTTCCTCTGGAAATGGAGTTCGAATATATCCACGCTCTGGGATAAATTCTTCTGGTGGTGGATGCTCTTCTTCCTCTTCATCATCTTCAGCTATGTCTTCAATAAAGTAGCTTGCTGGTTCTTCATGCTTTTCATTCGTCATTGCAGGGTTATCAAACACCTTTTTAATAGCAAGAGCTCTAGGAGATACGACAGGTTGATGAATGGTAGGTACCGATAGACTATTACCATTCTCGTCATCACTAGTGGTGGTAGCATCATAAGCGTGTGGGAAATAATTCCTTGAGAGTTCATCGGCACTGGAATGGTTGACAATCCATGGGTGTTGCCAAATTTCTTCGATAGTTATTCTCTCGTCTGGATCGATATTCAACATCTTAGAAATCAAATCCTTTGCATCTGCACTAATTTCGTCCCACCATGGCTGTAGGAATGTGAATTTACCTTGCGTTACATTGTCAGTTAAAACTTCAATGTTCTCATCATAGAATGGAGGGAAACCGCACAAAACAGTGTATAACACACAACCCATTGACCAAATGTCAACGGCTTTTGAATATGAATTGTTATTGTTAGTGTATATGTTGTTGTGTTGGTGGCAGACAAACACTTCTGGAGCGGTGTAGCCAGTAGTACCACAAGGAGTTTGTGCAATGGTGTTAGTTGCCAATTGTTTAGCCAATCCGAAATCAGCCAATTTTATGATACCAATAGTCCCTCCACCAATACCAACTTTGAATTCACCTTCGTCTACCTTATTGACGTCGTCGGATTTACGCAAACTTTTAATAAAGTCGTCTTTTGATCTCATAAAATAAGGAATCTTTTTGAACAATAAATTTTCTGGTTTGATGTCCCTATGGACAATATTCAAATTATGCAAGCTTTCGACAGCATTCAACAATTGTTTGAATATATGACATGACAAGTTTTCGGACAAATAAGTAAACTCCAAGATCTTGTCAAAGATTTCACCGCCATTACAATACTCCAAGATCAAAAAGGAGTTATTTATGCTATCGATATGATCCAATAATTGGATGACGTTACCATGGTGGTTAATTTTCTTCATGATAATGATTTCATGTTTGATGTTTCGTAATTGTTTCGAGGACAAGTTCGTCTTGTTGATAATTTTAATTGCAACAATGGAGTTTGTCATCAAGTTAATGGCTTTATACACTACGGAAAAGGCACCTTCTCCCAAAATGCTTAACAATTTAAAGTATGGAGGCAAATCGGGATACAAGTTATTCAATGACGAGTCGATTGTAAACGACGAAGTCAGTTTCTCGTCCGAGGAGAACAATGATTCTTCATAATCGGAGGATCTCGTAGTGGTAGTGTAAAGTGAGTAATTAGTAGTGGAGCTATCTGTTGAGGATCTAGTCATTGTGTGTTGCAATCATAGCTTTTTTTCCATTTGATACAAGAATCAGAGAGACCAGTAGTACAGTGAAAATGAAATAGACAGAACAGGAAAGAAAAGAATCAGAAGAAGAAGAATCAAAAGAGATGAAACCAATGGTGTTTTTATGGTACAGTGGCCATTGTCTTGGTTATATAGTGAGAAATATGAAAAGCAAATTAAAGGCGATCCTGCATGAAGAGAAAAATTTTTAAATAGGAAAAGGTTATGTGGGTTGAGGGGAAGACACTCAAATACAGGATTGCATACTGTTACATACAGGAAGTTTGACCACCAAAAATAAATACATAAATAAAAAAAAAAGAATTACCGATTTTGCCCCCTGTGCATCCTTAGCTAATTTATTTTCTTGGGTCTTTTTTTTTACTGTATTTTTGTATTTGTTTTGTTTTGCCCGAGTACGGTTGCAGTGATTTATTATGTAATTTCTGTAACAGCCGAATGACGTAATTGACTCATATCCACGTGACACCAGGCTACTTAACCGACCACTTGTTTACTTGCAACTATTAATACCTATTAGGTATCAGCATTGTTTCATGCTGTATTTACCTTGTTTACTAAGCGGAAGTAGGATGCTATTTTTATTCGGTCATGCGATTTCAGTTCGTTTCATTCCATCTTTCCAAGTACGGGAAGTAGTAATAGCAACATAGACATTATATAATAAGCTGTGTTGAGTTTTGTGTAAGTATTTGATTTGCAGGATAAACAAATGTGGGTATTGTTCTGTATGATAAACAAAAAAAACAAAAAACTCGAAGAGCAATAAGGAAGTTAGCAAGAGACTGTGAAAGTTTTAAGCTTAGCTTATTTCAACTGTTAGATGGAATTTGATAGTGTGTGTATGTGTTTGTGATAAATGTGGTAGTAGTAGATTGCTATCTTTGCTCATCTCTACAAAGCCGAAAGATACGAATATCGAATAACCACACAAGGAACAACAATAAAAAAAAAGATCACAACGTAGCAATTAACGTGAATACGTGATGATAGAGTTAGGTGGTCAAGTGTATCCTTGGCTAACAGGGGGGTGGTTCCTTCTTTGTCTCCCCGTCTCTTCATCCCTTCAGGATTATTATTTGTTTCGCACAACTTGATAATAATATTCCTTTGAAAATTAAAACAGGAACACCACCATTTAGTAGAATAGGTAGGCTTTCAATTGTTTGATCTCCACTGGGTTTGTTTGTAATTCTTCCATTGTCGTCTTGGCGACTGATTAATTGGCCCAGACAAGTGAATCCTGGTATCCTAAATTTAAAATTCTCCCATTATCTACTGAACAGAAAAACAATATATGTAATATGAGCTAAAAAAAAAATGAACAAAAAAAAATATATGAAGTGAAAATCTCTACTCCGCCTTTTCGCCTGCTTTCATCTCTTTCTCTGTCAGTGGCTTTATCTCCAGCTGACAACACCGATTGCATTGGGTTTTTTGACTGTTTGTTTGAAAATTGTGAAAAGAAAAGAGGATAAGGAGGAAATGGGGAAAGTTCATTCGGTTAATACTTGTCTCTCCTATTTTTAGTTTTAAAGTATAACTTGAATGACTGATTGTTAAAACAAACACCGGCAAACAAGAGCAAACTTTGTCGATTGATATTGCCCCTAAATAAAAAAAAAAAAAAAAAATTATATGTATATCTATCAAAAATCATCCCACTATAATTCTCCGTTTGTTCCAAGATTCATAGATTGCTGTATAGAACCACCTGTCTCTCTCTCACAAATATGACACAAACAAAAATGGAAACATTCGCGAGAAGTGATTTAGTATGCACTAATTAATTCTTGTGGGGAACGAGCTATGTCATAGATGGCTTTTGAGGGCTTTGAATCTCTTGGGTAGTACATGTCTACTTATCAGTATAGTTTGGGTATTGTTGCTCTAATTACACAAGATAGTTTAGTAGTTATATTGTTTGTCCTGTTATCTATTGTAATCTGAGCAATAAAGTTACATTGTGTCATACTAGAATGGGAAGTACAGAAAACTGACGTCAATTATCCATATTCAGAAACCATGAGAGATATACGGCTCAATTATTTTTCTTGCAAAGACCTGGTTAACCCCACCAGATTGAACAAGAAAAAAATGAACCAATCAAGAAGACGTTTTGCACCATCGCTGAGATCATCGTTTGAATATTTTTGGAGTATACAGTTTCATCAAACGTACAATCTCGTTTCCAAAAGGTAGTGTCCCGCGCCAAAAACACTATCGCTCCTGTGCACAACTTAGGTGAAACCACATTTTTCGTTCCTCTCCTATCCTTTTCTCTCCGTGTAGCAACCCCAATGTCTTTCACGGCTATGTAGTGCCCGTAAATGCCATATGACATCCCCACTGCATTACATACCACGTGTTGTAAACGAAAAAGAGAGAGAGGGGGGGATAAAGGTTGTATCTCGCATTGCAAGATTGTTTTTGAAATGGATCTCAGATACTCGTGTTTTATGATCACGTGGAACACTTTTCCCAAAACAGAAAATCCGCCACGCCGCAGCATCGAATAGTAAATCTTAGAAAGAAAAAAAAAATACAATGAAAACTAAGGGCAGTCCGAGTACAGTACTTTTGAATTTTGTATTCAAGCAACTGAACCATGTCTGAAGAAGAGTTAAATAGGAAGAAGAAAAGAAAGGTATACTCTTCTCCATCGGTTAATGTTGATTATGCCTTGATTGAGCTGGTCAACCAAATAACCGCCACCAAAACTCCAGACATTCAAGCTTTACTACCATTTATTGAATCAGGAAGCCTAACCAAGTTATTATCCATTTGGTCATACTATTCTTCAACAAATGACTTGAATCACTTGATTGATATTTCAAGTAAAATCTCACGAATTACATGGCAAGTTCTTGAACTTCGTGATGAATTGGTACATGTTAAACAAGTCATTATCGATACCTACAAAAATATATTGAATAATCACGAAAAAATCATTTATCGTGCTTTGACAAATATGAAACCTGCTTTGACTAATACTAATATCAGAATATTGAATAATATAATCAGCTTTGATTATGTGATTGTTCAAGAATTTTTAAATTCCTTTGATTTGACCCTCAACGTATTACCCAAATTGCTTGAACCAAAAAAATTCGAATTGGAAAATAAAGAAATTAACGATGAATTGTCGATCAGAAGTAATTTCTTGCGATTCTGGTTTAATTTGTGTTCAAATGTGAATTATATCAATCGTCAAGACTTGTTAATTGGAAATTTCAAAATAGTAAAGAATATTTGGAAGTTCTTAAACTACGATTCTATTGACTCCGTCAAGAATACACTCAGATTTATTGATTCAAAGATATTACAGGAGGCCAACTTTAGACGATCATTGAAATGTAAGATTTTAAATGAAGGGTTCATGTGTAAATTGTCCGTGTTGTTCGGTAAGTTTGGTGATGATAACAAGGAGTTTATCGAATTTATTGATAATTTGGCTACGGATTCTAAACATGGATTGGTTTTCCCAAATGACAAATTATGGCAAAAGGAATCTGATTTGGGAGTGTCTATTGATGTCAACAACAAGCATTTCAAAGTTGCTAACAAATTGTTATACACCTTAGTGACTAGTTTAAAACCACATGAATCAAATGCTCAATTGCAATTTGTTGTCAGAATTTTGGCAAATTGCCAAGAATTAATCCCTCCATATATGAACTGGTTAGTTCAACATGGTGGTGGTTACCATGATCCTTCGTTAACTTCATGGTGGATTGCTTATACCTTGTTATATTCTAATGTATTGCAAATACCATTGCCAAAATTCACTGCAAATACCGAATACCTCAAATTTGACGCAAAATTGATGTACGAAAACTTGGTATTGGCTCCACTTTCCAAAAATGCATTGACAAATGGTTTGGTAAGTACAAAGAAACCTTTAATTACTCAATTGACTTTACAGATTATTTTGTACATATTGAAGAAATTGGAATCTGTGTTGGAAATTGTAAAGTCCGATGTTCGACAAGAATTGATTGATCTTGTTTTTAACCAATTACCAGACTTAGTAAGCATAACCCAAGCATTCTTACACCATGAGTCATCCAAGATTATCAAATTAACTGCATTGACAATTGTTTCCAAATATGAAAAACTATTACCATCATTGAACACAAACTCCATTCAGAAAATAGTGTCCACTGGTATTTCATCCATTTTAAACAATACCAATATATCATCCTACCAATTAACATTGTTGGATTTATACATGCTGATCCAAAAGAATCAAGATTTCAAATGGTGGAATAAATTGAATAATTCAAATAATTCCTTCTTTACTTCATTAATCAAGTTGTGTGCCCAATCCAACATAAATCAATCATTTACGTTGAAAATATATCAATTATTGAATAAGTTATGTATGGACAAGATGGTATTTAACGATGAATTATTGGTAACACCAATCATGGCCATGATATATTCCTTGGATTTGGAAGTTGACGACAGAATTTGGAATATGTTGGATGAAACAATTTCAAGAATTGTTAGAACTCCCTACAAGTATCTTGATATGTCTCATAAACTGTACAATGATACAAGTATTTTTGTGGTGGCTATGATTGAACAATTCAAGTTCACATTAAACAAGGGCGAATCAAATGACGGAAATATTAGATGGTTGTTCAAATTCATTCAATATTTGGTTCTTATAGGTGAATCCAAGCCCGCTTTGTTAGAATTGATCAAGCAATTGGATATTGACACTTCAGATCTCGAAAAGATATTACAATTCAACGGGTCTTTTTCCATAGAACCCAAAGATGCATCGATAATGGATATTGTTTTAAGCTATTCCACTGATAGTTTGATCAAACAGAGCAATGTTTTGGAAAAGAAAGTTATATCCTCGAATTTGGATTTCTTAGCGGGGTTGTTGCTTGTGGATACAATTATCGAACAAAATAAACAGGCAGGTAAATTACTTGAAATTATCTATTCCAAATTTTGGTCATTCCTTATGAATTCAAGTATTGAAGCAATCTGTTATTTCACGTCTCAAAAAACGTGGGGAAAATTATTCAGAATGAATACGGATGGTTCCAAAATGGCATTGAACTTGTACAATCAGATATTGTCTAGTTTACCAAACGTTGAAAGAGAATGTGTGAACCTTGCTAAATTTTTATTTGCAAAATACTTACAAGGCGATTCTGAGTTGGAACAATTTATGTGGATTCTCAGTGATTCGCAGATAGAGGAATTATTGCAAAGTGATATTCAAAACGATAAACTTTTCATGGATGTTGTGGTGACTGGTATTTTGAGAAAGAACTTTTCGTTGACATATAACCAATTCCAGAGGGTCTACAAGTCTGAACTGCCACAAAGAAAAGATATTCTTGAAAGATTGATCGATTCAAATTTGATTAGTGCATGGACTGAAACTCAATTAAATGATCTTATTGAAAAAATAACATCCAACGAAAAAGATTACTTTTTGATTCACAACCTTGCGAAAAAGTCGCCTGCTATTGTTATGAAATTATTGAACCTGGGCAAAATCAACAACGATTATTTGAATTGTTTAATGGGTTACTCATTGGCTCAACTGAAGATTGCTATACCTGAAGAATTCCTTGCAAAGATTTCTTCCATTGTTATTTCAAGAGTCGAAAATGGTAACTTGGGTGAATTGTCTTGGAATCAAGCATTGGCTATCTTGTCATTAACGGAAAACATTCCCGATGAAATAGCAAGCAAAGTATTCACTTCAGTTGATTTAAGACAATCCTTTATCCCTGAGTTTATTTCTTTTATATCAAAATGTTCCACCAACCAAGAATTAATGTCTTGGATACACAAGTCTATGCTTTATATCACTAGAAAATTTGCTGAATCCACAAGTCTATCTTCTGATTTTGGCAAGTTTTTATCAGCCATTGGTGATTATATATTGAAGAACAACATTTGGTCGTTGATTCCATCAAACGTATTAAACACCCAAATTGAAGTTATCCTTGGTTCCAAATGGTCTAAAGATGAAGAGTATTTGCAGTATATTGTCAAATTAATAACCACTGCTCCAAAACAAAAGATCGAATATGAAAAATTATTTCAAATTTCCTTGAACTTGAATAATTTGAAAAGTTTCCCAACTCAAGAAAACGCCAAGATGAGATATTTCTCAGCTGTTATTTTGTATGTACTTTTTAACTTTGATCACCTGAAATTATCAAACTTGAAAAGCTTGGAGTTGCTATTGGACATGTATTTGGGAAGTAATCGTGCCGAAGATTTGTTTATCAAATCGATGATGATCAAGATTGAATCCAAGGTCTCGGTTAGTTGGTTAACCAAGGTTATCAACTGGGAATTTCTGGAAGAGTTGGTTGATAATGACGTTGAATTGGTGGGTCAAGAAAGATTGATTAGTAACAATAATGGTAATCTTACTGTTTGTCTCAACAAGGGATTTATTAAGAATTCATTGAATCAACAACAATTGGAATTACCTGAGTTTACCAAAAGTAAAATGTTTGGTCAGTTGGAAGAGTTTTATCAATTGAGTTCATTGATTCCAGTCGATTCATTAAGTTATGATTTTGAATTCTTGTTGATGGTTATTTTGAATAACGAAGAGTTATTGAAGTATAGCAAAAATGAGGATGGGGTTCCAAGTTATACATTCAACATTAAAAACTTGATTGAAACTGGAATTTTGCAATTCATCGTCATTACCTTGTCTTCAGGAAATGCCAACATTCAATCAATAGCGAAAGTTATTCTCAACAATATTTTGAACTCCATTGATCAAGATGCCTCATTTAAGGACAAAAACGTCTATAAAGTATATTTATCAAGCACATTGTTCACATTGTCGAAAAATCAATCCATCCCTCATTTGGTCTGGTACATGTGGTCCCAATTGATTCCTATTTTATCCAACCCTGGACATTTCTTATATGAGAGAACATTCAGATATGTATTGTCCACCCCATATTTGAAACATTACGAGATCCCATTGTACAATTTGATTACTAGTCCAAAAGACAACGACAATGAATGGTACTACAGAGAATTAAACTGGTTAATAGAAAATATCACCAATGGTATAATAGTCCAAAGCGATATTGCTGTGCTTAAAAATGGATCCATACTTGAAAGCTTCTTGAATTTGATCAACTCGAAATATGCCAATATCAAATTGAAGATATCCATTTTGAAATTACTTTATAAAATAACGAAAATCGACCAAGGTTCTGATTTGTTGATTACTAGGTTTGGCGTATTATGCGATTTAGAATTGATTATCAATCAATTAAGTGGTGGTTCTTTGGTTGATGAACAAATGAAGATTAATATCGATGAAATTATTGTGAATTTAGCTCTCGGTGTAAAGTCAAGTAAGAGAGTGAGAAACTGGACACATGATGAATTTGACAATAATTTAAAAAGAGTTCATAAAAGTATTCAAGTAGATTAGTTTGATAAATGCATAGTAAGACAAATGAAATTGAAGTATAACCTTACATTCTATTAGATTAATTGTCTAATTTATCACGTGTATTTATCACGTGTAATATTTTGACCTGATTTTTTTTTTTTTTTTTTTTATTTTGATTTTGTTCCTTTTCGTTATATAAAGAAAAACCTCCAGCCCTGCATTACGACCCTACTTAATTTGATTTAGGTTTCCTGTAACGAAGTTTCGACTTTTTTTATGAATTCTGACGAACAATGAGTGTATGTATTGTGGTACCCATCACTTGTACTATTTGACATGGATTATGACAACTAACTTGCATGTAGCTTGGAAGATTAACCCATTACGCTATTGATTTAGTTTTGATTTCGGTGATCCTTGCTGGTATACATAGGAACACCGGCTTACAATTCGATACCAATAATTTTTCCCTGCTTGATATCAGAAGATGGTTTGGTAAATATTTAGCATTTGGTGAAGCATGCTATGATAAGATTGTTAAATTGTTAAAGATTTCTGGATATTTCAAACAAACTTCAATTATGGATTATTTGAAACAAGAAATTAATGATGAATCGGGTAGAGGTTTAGGCGACAAGAAGTCTAATTAGAATTCTTCTAATTGTGTCGTTTTCTTTAGTTATTTATTTATATTTTTTTGTTTTAGCTTCTTTTTGTTTTGGATATAGGATTGGTAAATATTTAATTTTGAAATTTTTAATTTATTTAGGCGGAATTTGTGCCGCGGGCAAATGCCTAAAGAAAAAAAAAAAATAGAATGAAAATTTTACAACAATTTGATTGTTCCGCAAACTAGTTGTATGGGGTACGTTCATTAAGCACCAATTGATCATTAAGTCATTTGATTTCATGAGAACAGTCAATGAATGTATATCAATCAGAGTGATCAAATATTGAATACAAAGTTCTAACCAACATCGATTGGAGACAAAAAGAATCTAGAGATGCATGAAATCAAATTATACTTCTGTTGCTTTGATTTCAAGAAACAAGGTTCAAACATCGACTAACACGTACTCAGATCCAATTATGAAACTTTATGATAAATTTAAAAAGGCAATCCTTGAAGAACAACAAGAAGATGTGGACCAAACCACTACATATATCAACACATTCGCACCTAAGAAATTGGCCCAGTTAGGTTTGGGGATAATTAATTTGCAAATCGCCAATATTCGTACAGGTTTAGGCGGTAAAACGATATTAGAATTACAGTTGGACCCAGGATTTTCAGCCACCGATGAGATCAATACCTCGACTTTAAGAACAGGGGATATTGTGAGATTATCCAAAATGACATCATCAAGCAAGTCAGAGAAGAAACTGAACAAAGATCAAGAAGACTCAGGTTCAGATGGAATAGATGCTGTTGTATTAAAAGTCACCTCCCAGACTATTTCAATTTCAGTGGATGAATCAAATGATGATACAAAGGTATTACAGTATTACAACAACACAAACGATCAAAATTCGAGAATGTGGTTAGTTAAATTGGCAAATTCAATAACATATAAACGAATGCTCACATCTATGGATAAGGTGAATGAACTTGAAGACAAGAATGACATTCATAGAATATTATTGGGAGAATCAAAGTACATTCCAAAACCGGCAGGTGATCTTAAGTTAGAATTTATCAATAAGCAATTGAATGATTCGCAAAAGCAGGCCATCGATTTTGCAATTAACAAGTCGAATATAGCTATTATTCATGGACCTCCTGGGACTGGGAAAACATATACCTTGATCGAGCTAATACAACAATTGACCAATAATTTGGGGGAGAAAGTGTTGGTATGTGGACCATCTAACATCTCCGTTGATACTATATTAGAACGACTCCATGATAAATATAAAAAGCCAGAGAAGTTAATTAGAATGGGACATCCAGCTAGATTGTTGTCTGGTAATTTGGCTCATTCTTTAGAGATATTATCCAAGAGCTACGGGCATGATGTGATAAAGGATATTGAGAAAGACATACAAAGTACTTTATCCCAGATCAAAAAGTGTAAACGATATGCGGAAAGAAAAGCTTTGTATCAAGAATTGAAATTATTGAAAAAGGAGTTAAGACAAAGAGAAAAGAAAATCGTGCAAGAATTATTGCAACAAAGTCAGGTTGTTATCTCCACGTTACATGGGGCTGGATCGTATGACTTAAAAGGTGTCTCCTTTGATACGATAATCATTGACGAAGTATCACAATCTTTGGAACCACAGTGCTGGATACCATTGTTGTTGACTAGCAATTTCAAAAGATTGGTAATTGCTGGGGATAACATGCAATTGCCTCCAACTATCAAATGCAAGAAGAATGAATCATTTTTAGGAACCACATTATTTGATAGATTAGTTAAACAGGGAGATGGTGAAAGTTTTAAAAAGTTGTTGAATGTGCAATATAGGATGAATCACAGCATAATGGAGTTTCCAAGTCTGCAATTGTACCACAAAAAATTGCTCTGTGATTCATCGGTCAAAGATATTAGTTTGCTTGATTTGCCTGGGGTTGAAGATAATGAGATCACTAATATCAAGTGTATGTGGTACGATACTCAAGGTGGTGAATTTCCAGAACACATAAACGAATCGATTGAAGGTGGTGATTCAAAGTATAACGAAATGGAAATCTTGATAGTTGAGGGGCATCTAGAGAAATTACTAGCATCAGGTGTAAAACCACAAGATATTGGTATAATTTCACCTTATTCTGCACAAGTACAATTGTTGAAAAAGAAAGTGATGCCAGAAGTCGAGGTTCATACTGTGGATGGATTTCAGGGAAGAGAAAAGGAGGTTATAATACTCTCATTGGTTAGATCAAATGAGGCGAGGGAAATTGGGTTCCTAAGTGAACAAAGGAGATTGAATGTTGCAATCACTAGACCGAAAAGACAATTGTGTATTGTTGGTGATCTAGAACTATTGAATCAAGGAGGAGGTCAAAGGAAGGACTCCTTTTTGAAAAAGTGGTGCAAATACGTTGAAGATGGTGAAGGAGAGGAGCCATATGAAATTGATTATCCGAATTTGAGTGATTACTTGGAGAATTAAGAGCAAGATCAGTCCACTTTTCGCTGTTCCTTTCAATAGTTCCTT
This sequence comes from Candida neerlandica, assembly GCA_030557875.1. Classification (NCBI taxonomy): domain Eukaryota; kingdom Fungi; phylum Ascomycota; class Pichiomycetes; order Serinales; family Debaryomycetaceae; genus Candida; species Candida neerlandica. The sequence goes on from JANIWD010000019.1 coordinate 102,128, forward strand.
TCATTTGCTCTCTTCCTTTCGGGGAAGCAAGGGAAATCCGATATAGGTTATCAATTAGTCGCCTTAGCGAAGAATAAACACGCGTATCGATTTGTTAATAAAAAATCAAAAAAGCTTGTAAATCTTGGTGATCTATGACATAAATTAATTGCTTTGGGTATGGTACTGTTGTGAACACTATTCACGTGTCTTAGCGCCAAATAGGAACGTGTGGTAACCAGTAACAAGTAGAGAAAAAAAAGCGCGTTCTGTTACAATTACACAAAGCTGTCAGAAAAAAATAATAACAACTGGTTTTGCAATCACTAATCGAGAATTACTTTTTGAAACTATGCAAGGGTTTGTAGTTTGTGTGGTCCACAAAAATTCTTTGTTTTGAAATCATGAGAGTGATGAGTTTTATCTTTTTTTTTTTGTGGTTATTGGCTCATTGGCTCTTTGCAAATCAGAGGATCAATGGTGATGAGAGAGTTGATGTTTCTTCAGTTGACGAAAGTTAAAGGACTTTGTGCCGAAGAAGGAAAATTATTTTATTTTTTATTTTTAATTTTTATTTTTTTTTCTTGATTTTATCACGATTGGTTGAATACATGCTTTAAATGGGTTGTTAAAAAAGAAAAACAATAACAACCAAATAATATCAGAAAATAACTGTTTACTGTTCGTCACTTTTAGTAATCGTTTCAAATTAATAAAAGGGCGCTTCAATGACACAGTTGGGCGGCTTTTTTTTTGTATCTAATTTTTTTTCTTTTTTTTTTTTTTAAGTTGGCTTAATTCTACATAACCTATATACAACTGTCGCCTCGATATGAGAATATCGTCTTTTTGGGTTGCTGTACTTCCACTCCTTGCTACCTTAGCTAAGGCAAAGACCCTATATCTTGTCGAAACAAGTTACGTCACGGTCAAGTTGGAAAATGGGAAAACAGTGACAGTGAACGACAATGAAATCCAGGAATTTGTCACGCCAGCTGCACCAGATGTTAATGACACAAATCCTACAGAAGAAGAAGTTGCAGTAGTTGAAACTGAATCGCCGGATGCACCACCTGCGCCTGAATCTGTACCTGAACCAGAACAAGAACAAGTGCAAGTACAAGAAGATAATATTGCAGTTGTCGAAGAATATGTTGTTCCTGAGCCGGAACCACAACCGGAGATGGAACCTGCACCTCAACCTCAACCTCAACCTGAATCTAAGCCTGAACCTGAACCTCAACCTGAACCTCAACCTGAACCTCAACCTGAACCTCAACCTGAACCTCAACCTGAACCTGTACATCAACCTAAGCCTGCACCCGAACCTGAACCTGAACATAAACACGAACCTAAGCACAAGCCTCAGGAAGAACCTAAGGAAAAGCCTAAGGAAGAACCTCCGCACCAAGCACAAAAGGAAAACCAAAATACGTCTTCTGAGGAGGATAAATCCTTATCCTCAATTGCCCAAGAGTGTTTAAACGCTCATAATGCCAAACGTTCTAGACACGGGGTTGGTCCTTTGAAATGGAGCTCAAGTTTGGAATCTTTTTCAAGCTCTGTAGCGTCGTCATACGCCTGTGACGGAAGTTTGAAGCACACTGGTGCTCAGTACGGTGAAAATTTAGCTCTTGGTTACGATTCAGCAACTGACGCAATCAATGCGTGGTATAACGAAGGCTCGTACGGTCAATTTAATCATTTCACGCAGGTCGTTTGGAAAGGGAGTACAGAGTTGGCATGCTCAGCCAAAGACTGTAGAAGAAACGGATTTGGGTTATATGTTATTTGCGTCTACGCTAGCAGAGGAAATATTATTGGCCAATGGAAAGAAAACGTTCTTCCATTGCTTGGGTAAATTGAAAAAGTAACTCTATTTTTCAAATCTAGATCTGCGGAAATATAGTTTAATTATGTATGACGTTGTACCTTATTGTACCTTATTATGGAATGACTTTATTTTCATGCTCTTCGTCTAGCAAAAAAAAAAATGTGACAAAGAAATCAAGGTTTGTTTATTGTCAAATTTTCAGGAACAGAAAAAATATAAGACAATTACAAGACTAAAATCGATAAGCCGTGACGCATTGTAAATTATTTCACAATAGAATGTTTCGCAAATGAGGCTTCATTGACCCCAAAAACAATACCTGATTCGGATGTGTCTCTCTTTAAACTAAAGTTTAGATCTTTTATCGTTCTAGATCTAAGCACCATTCACTTATTTTTATTTCATGTTTCAATGGATTTCAAAATCACGACGAAGAAGTACTTTTTTTTTTCGATCGGAGAGGGGTTCTCATTGGAAATCTAGAACATTAATAGAGGTTTCATCCTCTTCAACGATTAGCACGATGTGGATTTTCAGGTACAATGTTTTGTTTGGATGATTATTTTTTTTTTTTTTTCAAAATTTTCAAAACATTGTTGTGCCGAAGTTTTCCACCATAAACCACCTCACCTCATGTAGTTGGGAAATGTTTGGTATGATAGGTTATGGAAATTAGTAGCGAGAATTGATTAGACGAACCGACTTGAGAGTTACTGTTGAATCAGTTGACAGAGCTGTATCTCCAATAATCGTGGTCTGTCACCTCAAATAGAGAGAAATAGCTAATAGAACGTAACATAGATGGTGCTGAGGTGCTGAGTTTTGCATACGTTATACATGGTTATTGGTACATTTTACTCATCTCTATCTAGGTTCTCCTATTCTTGAACTAAACGACTTGTGCTTCTTGCAGACTTTTAAGAACGATGAATAAAAGCAACAAAGAAAACAAAGAACTATGGGAACTAAAAATCCCTATGCAAGTTGCAAGGATTTAGGCCGTGCTGGGCGAAAACGTGCTGGTTCTGGCCCGAACTAAAATGGATCCAAACTGAAATCTGGGAGAAATTTTTTTTCTTTTTTTTTTTTCCGTTCCGCCCCCTCCTACGTCGCTTAAGGCCTACGTCATAGGAGGCTCGAGTATTATCTCGTAGGTTAACTTTATTATTTTCCCCTTTCTCCAAATATTTCAGGTACTTATAATATAGAGTAATCTAGAACAGCAACAACTAATATTGCAAAAAAAAGAAGAAAAAAGAAATAATTACTTCTCCATCCCTTTGACATAATGCCATTCGAGTGGTTGAGAAGGAAACCAGAGATCAAAAACGCATTTCGATTCTGCCCCTTATTGGATAGTTTCTTTTTCATGTAAATTCCACTTGGCCCATTTTTCTTTTTTTTTTTTAGTCTGCTGTACATAATTTGCTTGTTTTAACAAGAAATTGCTTTTACTCGAATTTCACCATTCTGCATATACATATCACAAAATGGGCGATTTTGGTGCAATTTTAGTGCAAGACGAGTCGTAGAGCGTTGGACGCCCCTTTGGAGAAAGAATTTTTCCACTTTTAAACAAGAGGATCGACGGGTTATAAATACCATTACATTTTCTTCTGTCTTCAACATTTTTTTTTTCCATTTGTTCTTCATCCAATCAAACTAACAAAGACAAATAACTACTATTCACTTTATAGTTTAATTGTTCATCCAACTACCTAGTCATTCCTTACCTTGAACCAAACAACTCAACCTTAGTCGTTCCTTATTATTATCAATCGTTGCTTGTTTGTCTTCAAAAAATAAAAAAAAAACCCTACTTACAAATTTAAACAATGAAATTCACTCAATTCGCTTCCACTGCCGCTCTTGTTAGTTTGGCTAACGCTGCTGTTATCTACGTCACCAAGACTAACCAATACACCACGTACGCTACTGTCAATGGTGCTGTTGAAACTGCTCAAGTCAAGGCTGCAGACACTCAAGCTGCTGCAAACACCGAAGCTGCTGCTCCAACCACCACTGAAGCTGCTACTTCCGCTGCCACTACTGCTGCTGAAACTAACCAAGCTGGAACTTCCACTTGGGTCTTCTCCACCAATATCTTGGGTCAAGATATTGTTTTCACTAGTGTTTTAACTGGTGGTGCTGATTCTGCTGTCAGAACCTTGTACCAAGAAAACATCATTGTCAAGAGTGGTAACTCTGAATCTACCAGAACTGTTGTTGTTCAAGCTAACCCATCTACTTTGGTTACCTCTACCGTTCAACAAGGTGAAACCACTTCTGTTTCTGCTGAAGCCACTGCTCCAGTCACTACCACTCAACCTGCTGAAACTTCTCCAGTTTCTACTTCTGCTCCAGCTGCTACTACTTCTTCTTCTTCCTCTTCTTCTGTTGTTGCTTCTGAAACTTCTCCAGTCGCCAAGGCTGCTGAAACTTCTGCTGCTGCTTCTTCCTCTTCTTCATCTTCCTCTGACTTCAGTGGTGTTCAAGATGAAGATTTCTCCAAGAACATCTTAGATGCTCACAATGCTAAACGTGCTAGACACGGTTCTCCAAACTTGGTTTGGGATAACGATGCTTACCAATACGCCCAAGCTTATGCTGACAAATACGACTGTTCCGGTAACTTGAAACACTCTGGTGGTAAATACGGTGAAAACTTGGGTGTTGGTTTCAAGACTGGTGATTCTGTTGTTACTGCTTGGTACAATGAAGCTGGTTCAGATGGTCTTGACTACGATTACGGTTCTGCTACTGACTACAACCACTTCACTGCCTTGATCTGGAAATCTACTACTAAACTCGGATGTGCCTACAAAGACTGTAGTGCTCAAAACTGGGGTAAATACATTATCTGTTCTTACGATCCAGCTGGTAACATCATGGGTACTGACCAAAAGACTGGTAAATCTTACATGTCTGAAAACGTCTTACCTCCAATCTAAATGACTTTTCACTAGTCTTTTTTTTTATTGACATATACGTACTCCTTATGATAAGTGAGTGTATATGTAACACCTTGATATATTCCATCTATTCTTTGGTTCTTTATTTTTAGTTATGGTGTTCTTATGTTTTATTATTTCTATTTTCTGGTTATTTTTTCATGATTTTCTTTTTAGGTTATTCTTTTTTATATCTTTATTATTTTTTTATCTCTACTTACATATCCTTTATAGCACGGCAATGTTATAACTATTTTATCTAGGTGAATTATTTATTGTTTGAGTATTATCGATTGGATTTCCTCTAAGTTCGATATGCCGGATATCGTGTGGAATATCCTTCCAATCAATCTGTCGTATACAGTTTTGTGAAAGATCTAAAATCTGTAAATTATCAGGTAGATCTATTTTTTCAATGCTTGTAATTCCATTTTTTTGTAAGTTTAGTGATACCAAATTTGGAAATCTCTTGAAATTCAATTTAGGTATGGACCTGGGAATAGCTCTAATGACTTCAAGAACTTCTATGTTCTCTGGAAATTTAGCTAAAAGTTTGTTATTTAATGGCAAATTCGACATGTTGAAATACAATGTAGTTACTGATGCAGGTATTGTAAATTTGGTTAAATCTTGAAACCCATTTTCGCTTAGATCAAGTTTTGTTAGAGTTGGAGGTATTATCAAGCTATTGAGATTAAAATGTTCAAGCTTGTTGTAGCTTAAATCCAAGAATGTCAAATTGCCACCAAATTCAACGTCAATAAGTTCATTTATTTCGTTATCTTTGAGAATCAAACTCACTAGTGTCTCCGGGAACTTTATATCTTTCAAAAACATTAATCCCGTACCTGCCATGGAAAGCTTTCTTAACTTTTTCAACGTCAATATATTTGTAAAATCGTAATTGTCAATTTCGTTATAATCTAAAATTAGCTCGTCCAAATTAGGGGGTAATTGACCCAAATCGTCTAAATCATCGATTGAATTAATGGCCAAATTCAACTTCTTCATATTCACACATTCACCGAAAAAATCATCTCTAAAGCTGGCAAAGCTATTGTCGCTTAAATCAAGAAAAATTAATGATGGCGGCAAAAATATATGGTCTAGCGAAGTTAGGCAATTCGAGGAAATGGAGAAAAATTGAAGATTTTCGGGAACTTGTAGTTGGTTGATGGTTTCAATTTCATTATGGCTCATCATTAAACGTTTAGTGGACCTTGGAAAGCTGAGATCACTAGGGAAGCCAACTAACCGGTTCATAGAAATATCCAAAAGCTGCAAATTCGTAGGTTTGCTAAAGTCAACCCCTTCCAAAGAGTTTATCATATTTGTTGATAACTGCAACCTAACTAAACATTCAGGTAGCACCAACCCTCGCAAGTCAGTTATGTGGTTTCCTGATAATTCCAACACTTTCAATTCAGGAGGTACGCATTTTAGGAATCCATTGATGGCAAAATTATCAATATCATTGTTCCATAAATACAACTCCTTTAAATTCTTCAAGAGATACGGGTTCATTGATTGGTACCACTTGCTGTATTTTTTGGTTTGAATGAGGATTTTATCCGATTTATGTATCAAATCTTCCAATTTGTATTTGATCTTATTGTGTAATTCAATTAGTTCATTTGTGGGGTTCGAATCGTAGATTATCTGAAAATTAATAGTTCCTGCACCATTGGAGTAAAACTTCTCAAACGATAATTGCTCAAGTATCTTTATGAAATGTTCAATTTGTTCAGGTTTATCCATGTATCTTAGAATTAGTGCTATTTCTTTTGGGAAAACCCGTAGATTTGAATGGAAATACCCATCAATCAACATCTTGATGATTCGATAACCAGTGATGAATGACTGAATAATCAACGAGCTTAGCATCTCGTTACTATTATAAAACTGTCGAATAGTGTCATATCCAACTCCTTTGGGGCTTCTAATAACTAGTGTCCTCGAAAACAATTGCTTGTAAATTACATTGTAAATTGCGGACATATTTTGTGAATAGCAATGTAACTGAGTGAATTGCAGGTACAACTCGTTGGTTGGGATGAATGAGAAGATCAAATCCAATACTTCATTTGGAAAGTCGGATAAATGCATTGTAGGTCTTATGAGATGACGGGTAATGTAACACCAATGAGACAAAACTTGACCGCCATACTTAAATCACAAACTTATTGTAATCGCTTGCTTTAACTCAATATGTACATCCAGGTGCGCAAATGCCACAGGCAGGAAAAAAAAAAAAAAAAAACGTAAAATTTTTCTGACTCTTCTACAGACTAAACCCATTAAACTACGATATACAGCAGCACCAAGACCCAACAACTACCATCACTAGTCATGAGTGAATCCAATGGCTCAAATGATGAAGCACATATGGCTGAAGCATTGATCGGTTCCGAGTATGAATCCACAGAATTACAAAACTCTGGTTCCATTTCAAGTTCATCTTCAGCATCATCAAGCATTCCAAAGTCAGTGAAAACGAATTTAAATCCTCGTCAGAAGCGAGCTTCACTAGCATGTATTCGGTGCAGGACACGTCATATAAGATGTCCTGGTGGTGATCCGTGCAAAAAGTGTCAATTGGCAAGGACAAAATGTGAATATGTGGAGGCAGATAAAAAAATTGTTGTGTCTATGAAATATCTATCGAAATTACATGATGAAATTGCCAGATTAAAGAAAGATAATGCAACTTTAAGAAATAATTTAAAGGATCAAGAACTCAGAAAAGACCAAGAATTGCTGGCCGTCTCCAAACTGCAATTTGTTCACCCCACACCAGCACCCCGCGTGGCGTCGCAAGTTCCGCCTTCCAACACATTAACCACCTCGCTGTCAGGCACGGGTATATCATCGTCTGGAGAAGTAATAAGCCCGTCCTTAGACAAATATGGAAGACTAATTCAATCTCGTACGGGGGAAAAGGTTTATGTGGGGTCATCCTCCATGACTTTGTTTGGTTTGGAGATTCAAAACATGGTCCCCTCCTTTGTTTCTAGTTCCTTACTTCCAAATTCCAGTACTTCTACCACACCCGCACCGTCCCCTGGTAGCGAACATCAGCTACAACTACCGGTGAATGTTTCACCTAAACAGGAACCACAGCAATATCAAGGTAAACGTGAAACTAAGATTCTAGAGAAAGAAGGAAACGCTTATAGAATTACATTATCCAAGACTAAGACAAGACCTGGGTTGTCGATTAATTTTGAATTACCTTCATATTCATATGCCATGTTGTTGGTTGATACTTTCATCAATTACAATGATGGGTGTTTTTACTTCTTCAATGAAGGACTAGTTAAGAGATTCTTAATGAATCTATATTCGGGAAAAGCACCAGAAAACAAACGAATATTGAATCGTAACTCTCCACAACCTAACAATCCAGACCAAGACGAGAATACCATTAAGAAAGATACCGATGATGAGACCATTTTGGAAACGATTTGGTTCTGTAAGGTTTTGCTTATATTTGCCATTGGTGAAATGTACTTGGGTACTGAATCGAGCACACATGCCAAGAGACAAAAGTTGGAAAACATGAAAAGACCTGGTAAGGAAAAGCATGAAAAGCATGCGTTACCAGGTTCGGCTTTCTTCTATCAGGCATCCGAGTTATTCACTGGGTTGTTTGCTTCCGGGGCCATTGATAATATCACCAAAGATGGGGGTATAGAAGTCATGCTTCTATATGCATTCTACTTACAAGTTGCCGATTGTACCATAGCATCATATTTCTATTTCGGATTGGCTCTAAGGGCCGCCTTAATTCTCGGATGGCACGTTGATGCTGATAAAGAAAATTTAAATCGTTTTGAATTGGAACACCGAAGAAGGATCTGGTGGACTGTTTACATGTATGAGAGAATGCTTTCATCTAAGGCTGGTTTGCCTTTGAGTTTTGCAGATGATTCTGTGTCAACTGAGCTACCTGTTGACTTTAAGATTGATTTGACTGATTTCCCCAGGGACGAAAGTGATGTCAGAGGGTACTATATTTTCCCACCTGCTGATTATATAAACAATTGCGTTACTATTACCCAAATTAACGCTGTGATTTTGTCATCATTGTATACCAAACAGCCATCGTTTAACATTTTACCAGTTGTTTCCGATTTGGTGCAAAGATTGATGGCATGGAAATCTTCCTTACCCAAATATCTAGAGGTCGATTACTCAGTTGAAAATCCAAAAATCTCAAGATTGGTTACTAATTTAATGACAGAATATTTCCAAGGTATCAATTTGGCTGTACGTCCATTATTATTCCATTTTGCTACTAAAAAATTGAAGGAGCTACAAATGCAAAACACCAGAAACAAATATATTGATTTAACTAAATATTCCAAAAATGTCTTAACTTTACTTAATGCCTCATTCCAGGCTTCGATAAATACCATCAAAAGTATTTGGTCATTGGTGCCGGATAACATGGTGGCATTATTTGGTTGGATGGATAGAGAGTATTTATTCACGTCTGCATCTACTTTAATCTTGTTTAATGCATCTTTTGGTGTTCATGAAGCTACCAAAGACCATCTAGATCATGCATTGATTCTTTTCACCAAAATGAAGAGATTAGGAAACTATCCTGCAGCATTGAGAAGAGCGCAGTTATTGAAACTTATTAATGTTCTCGACTTTAATGGTGTCATGGCCGAATTGTTGGAGAAGCATGATGATGAAAATAAAACACAATCACCTGGTAATATTCCGGCAACAGAAGTTGAACCATTCTTGAATCCTCCTTCCATGAAACCTAGTGAATTGGATGTGTTGCAATTCTCCAACCTACCAAACAGTTACAATGATATCAAAGAGAATACCACAGGCGATGTTTATGCTAATCAAGACTTGACTGGTATTGAAGGTTTAACATATTTGGATGCCGAACAACAATTATGGAACGATATCACCAATGAAGCAGGTTGGTTAAACGTACATTCTGCAGAAAAAGATGCAATTATTGTTGAAAAAGAACCGTTGGATGAAGGATTCATGTTCAATATTACTACACCTGATGTAAATTCTGGAGTAAGCTCAGGTTATTCACATTTGATTAATCATGAGTTTCAAGACTTTATGGATCAAAGTTAAAGAAATGTGTGTATTGTTTTTCTTTTTTTTTTTTCTATTCTTATTTTCAAGTAGAAATGACTATATAATACAATGTATAATTACAATTAATGATCAGTTAATACTATTTAAAAAAAAAAGGAAAGGGGGGACCCTTTATTTTTTTAGAACAAGAAATCTTGAGCCATTGAGGGAGTGCCTTCGTTGGCATTAGCTTGTTGTAAAATTTGCTGTGGTGATAGAGTGGACATTTGAAATGAACTCATTCCGTTGTTATTATAATTCTGGTTGAAGTCGTTAGGTCCACTAGAACCTGAGATTGACTCGTTCGATGGGTTGAAACCATCAGTCAAAAGGATATCATCAAAAGGTTGTGATTGTTGCTGTTGTTGCATAGGAGGTGGTCGTGGTACCTGCTGTTGTTGTTGTGTCTGTTGTTGAAGTGGTAACTGCGACTGTACTTGTGGCGGGGAATTCTGTTGTTGCGAAGGTGGAGCTTGTTGTTGTTGAGGTATCATTTGAGGAATACTTTGAGGTGATTGCTGTTGTGGAGGTTGCTGCTGTTGATGTTGTTGTTGTTGAAGAATCTGTTGTGGAGGTTGCTGTTGAGGAACTTGCTGTTGTTGTTGTTGTTGTTGTTGTGGAGGACGCATCGATTGCTGTTGTTGTTGTTGTTGCTGTTGTTGTTGTTGTTGCTGTTGTTGTTGTTGTTGCTGCTGATGTTGTAGCTGTTGTTGTTGGAATGCTTGCTGTTTTCTACTTTCCTCGAATTTCATTTTGAAATACTGCACAGCTTCAGGGTATAATTCTTGAAGCTTTGAATATAATTGGTTCAATTCGGGCATATCTTGTGGAGCCGATAAAATGATGGGGAAGATAGCCTTGGCACTAAGCTGCAGCGGTTGTGGGGAATGATACTTCTCATAGATATAGTTCAATGTTGCCAAATTACATTGAAGTCTTCTTATATAATGATTATATGTATTGGTTAGCATAGCTCTATTTTCAGGTGCAATCTGTTGCATAAATTGTGGGTTGTTAAGCATGGTGTTGTGTATGTTACAACATTTTTTAATCAAGTGTGTGTTGATCAAAAGTATACAAGTGACTCTATCCCTGTCCAATGATAGCGGTGCTCTATCTGTAAGGTCCATTCTTGTGGAGTGTTTGATGGATGTGTATATCTGAAACAAGAAAGCAGATGATAAATTTTCAATCGCTTGTTTTTTTTTACCTCACTTTTTTTGTACTTGTGTTTTGGTTTCATGAGGAATATTTTACTGAATTTTGTTAGTGCGGAAATTTTGCTTACTATTGGCTATATACAGGAATATGTATGTAGGTACATGATTTTTTTTTTTTTTTAATATTATTATTATTTCTAAAATCTATATTCACTGGAAATTGCATCAACTCTACTACCAGTTGCTCTTCTCATCCCAAGAAGTGACATGTCAAATGTTGCTCTTCCTTGGGTTAATGATCGGAGTTTTGATAAATAACCAATCATTTCCCTCAATGGTGTTTCTGCAACGATCACTTTCTTATTCGCAATATCGCTCATGGTATCAGTGTCTTTTTTCATAGTATAATCTGGAGGGACATAAAGCTTTTCAGCCTCATCTTTTGCCCATGCTGCTGCTTCTAAATTATGGGATGACTGATCTTTAATTTCAACAATCACTGCCTGGCATCTTTGAGTTAAATCGTGAGAAACGTCACCCAAGTCGTTCGAATCAACGTAGACTTTAGTTTGCATAATCGGTTCAAGAATTCCAAAATCCAACTCCTCTGACTTAAGCGATTGAACTGCTTGTCTAGCTGCAGTCATTAAATTTGCAACCTGTTCTTGACTTTGTTCAACGGGGACATTCCAGTGGTCAATTGTGATCAGTATCGAATGCAAAGGAAATCCCAATATTGGACCACCCATTTGAATAGCCGTGGCACAGCCATTGACAATGGCATCTTCTAATTCTTCAAAACTGTTTTCACATTTCCATCTTCTTTCTTCCCAGGTATCGATAACATGCTGTGAAGCAGCAGTCGGCGGTATCAATATAACGTTATTATCTTCTTCAATAAGATATGCGCCATCCTGACCTGCAAAATCTTTAGCGTTCTCGATATGAGCAATTGTTAATGAAAGCTCAAGATCTTCATTGCTGATTGTTGTCAGTTTATCCTTTTTCCCAGTGAATGATTCTTTGTATGACACAACAATATCTTTCAAATTAACTTTAGCCCCCAAATCATTTACCAATCTGTCTCGCACGATATCCAAATGCAATTCACCCATACCACTTAAAATCAATTGACCCATCTCTTCGTCCATATGAACTTTCAAAGATGGATCCTCTCTTATAAGTTTTTCAACGCAATCTTTCATGTACTTTTCATCTCCAGCTGTTCTTGGTTCGATGGCAGAATTAAATAATGGTGGAGGGATATCTATTGGTAATAATCTGTAATTCATTTCACGAGGATTGAAGTTGTCTTTTTTGTTTGTTGCAGATGATATCAAAGTATCGCCTGTTTGAAACTCATTTTCATAGCCAGGTATAACACAAATACTACCTGTCCCAGCGTGATCAACTTCTTCTGGTGTATCACCATGCATGATTAAGAGTTTTTTGATTAACAACTTCCTACCTGTTCTGGTATTGAGAAGATTGGTATTTCTATGAAGTGTACCGCCATATACTCTAAGAAACGTCATTGGACGGTTGCCAAGAGTCATAACTTTGAAAGCTAAGGCGAATGTCAAATTCTTACGGTCTTGCACAACTAAACCTTGTTTTTCTGAAATACTAGCAGGCACCTTCTTTCCATCCTTGGTAACTTCTGGTACGCCGATCTCCAATGGTGAAGGTAAATATTTACAAACACCATCCATTAAAGGATGAACACCGATATTTTTGAATGAAGACCCACAAAACACTGGTGTTAAATAATTCTGAATAGTAGCTTTTCGGATAACTTCATCCAACAACGGAACAGGAATCTCCAAGTAGTTTTCATCGAGTTCCAAGAAAGAATCAATAATCCTCTCATCCAATTCTCCAAGTGTTTCTACCATGGACTCTCTTGCCTTGGCCAACATTTCAAATTCAGGAGTGCCTTCTTTGATATCAAGCGCGGAAACACTCGATCTCGTTTCATCCCCTTCTTTCCACGTTAACAATTTCTTGTGCAAAACGTCAATGACTCCGCTGAATAACATATCTTCCCCTTCTGAGGATTTAAAATAAGGTAAATTGCAAAGAACAACACGCGTTTCTAATTTTTGAACAACTTCTTTCACTGTTCTGCTAAAACCGGCTCCAGGACGATCCATCTTGTTGATATAAACTAATCTGGGTAAGTTCAAATTACTTGCTTGTCTCCAAACTTTTTCTGTCTGTGCTTCGACACCAGCGACAGCATCTAGGATTGTAACTGCCCCGTCTAAAACTCTTAATGATCTGATAACTTCAAATGTAAAGTCAGCGTGTCCTGGGGTGTCGATTATATTAATCTTCTGATTTGCCCATGGAAGTGTGATTGCGGCCAGCTGAATTGTTATACCTCTTTCTCTTTCTGATGGTAAATAATCAGTGACGGTATCTCCAGTATCCACACTACCGAGTCTTCGGGTTTTTCCACTATTGAAGATCATACTTTCAGTGGTTGTGGTTTTCCCAGCATCAATATGGGCAATGATACCGATATTTCTTGTTCTCGAAGGAGGAATGCTAGTGAATACTGAATAGCAACTTGTAGGAGTTCTTAAAACTCTGAAGATGTGCGGACGAGGTACCATGTGCTGATGATCTTCACTTCTGATGTCTGCTCCACTGTTGGAATTTTTTTTTTTTTTTTTTTTTATAGTTCGATATCGCAACACTCAAAGTGCCTGTTCATTACGAAAAGCTGCAATTAAAACAAAAAAAAAAAAATACTGCTAAATGGGAAAGTCAAGATTATAATTCTAGATGTAAATGCTCTTATGAAGTCAGCATCAGTTGGAAACATTCTTCCTCTCTAAACGCTTTTTTGCAATTTGTATTATGTACCCAATTGGATTTTTAAAACTTTAATGAAATTAATTAAGATCATATTTTAACAAATTTTAAATAAAAATGATTCCCCATAAAAAAGACATCTGCTTTCGTTCTATACCTGAACAACACATACAATGAAGTACTAATTAATACCAATGTTGTATAGTTATAAGTCCGCGTTATAACTCAAGTTACAAATATAATGTGCAATAAATTTTCTCAAAAACTGAATGGTACCAAAAAGCGGCTATTTTGACCTTACAACAAATCACGAGTTTAGCTCAGTGGTTTTAACACTGGAGGGTTGACCGAGTTGGTCTAAGGTGACAGACTTAAGGGTGAAGGTTCAAATCCTTCAATACCAGAGTAATCTGTTGGTCAGATGACCGCGCGAGTTCGAATCTCGCATCCTTCACTATTTTTTTGATTTTTCTTTTTTTTGCAAATTTTATTGCTCTATGGACTCGTTTGTTTCACACCTTAACAAATCCAATGAAATAACTTGCAACTCTTTCAATTGTACTGAGCAGTTTCTGCAAGCATTTGGTGTGACCTCGATAATGGATCGATATCCGACAGGGGAAGCATCACCGTGAATGACTATTTTTTAATCCCGGAATATTAAGTACATCTTCGGAAAACCGAGCATTAGTAAAAACGCCAAGAGCCAAAGAAGAAACACGCTCATTAATTATGACGTAGCGACCCCGGAAATCCAAAAACTTACTTGCTATGGGGGCCGAAAAAAAAAATAATTCTTGTGCCGTTCGGATATACACATAAACTTAGAAAAAGATCAAGAACAAAATATCGATTTTCGATTCTCCGACTACAGATTTCCAACTCCAGATCACCTATTCACAATATCACCCAAAAAACAAACCACTCAAGAACAAAAAGGTATAAATAGAGGTCAGAATAACTCAAGAAAATATTATTTTGAGATTTGCTTATCATCAATTACTTACACAAGTAACTATTCCCCACCAACTATACTTTCAATTAATAACTATATTACAATGAACGCTGCTACTGTCGCTGCTAAATCTGTTAAAGAAGAACCTAAAAAGGAAGGATTCCGCTCAATGTTAGCTGACACTTTTAAATTCCCAGAAGATTTCCATTATGGCGTTGGTAAGAGTCTTCACAAAATTGGTGAAAGTTCCAAGAAAGCTTTCACTCCATTGAAATACGAATAGATAAGAAATGAGCTTGTTACATGAGATAAATTATAGAAATATCTAGAGAATTTTTTTTACGCGTTATGACTAATTTAATAAATATTTAATGTTTTAGAGATACATCAACGGATCACCTTTTGGTCATGATCGCTGTAGACGAATGATTATAATTGCTTTACTCTGATTAACCAGTAAAATTAATTGTGATACTCCAATCATCAAACTTGTTGTTGGTTTCATAAAAAAAGAACTGGGTATTGAAAAATTACACGTGTAAAAAAATGAAAGGCGGTAAAGTAATACATGAAACCAAAATATTTGAGCTTCTTTGCAACATGCTAATGAGGCAGATTAGTATTTGGGTGTGAAAAAAAAAATATTCGCAAAAAAATTAAACGACCAGGGAGAGGATTGAACTCTCGATCTTGAGATTAACAGTCTCACGCCTTAACCAGCTTGGCCACCCAGCCGCTTGATGGTTTGTTGACGGATACTGCATTTTCAGGTTACTGGTAATATATCTCTCTAACGACGACTATGAGACACTCAAGGTTTCATGTATTACAATATGTTTATACATTAAGTAATTTTGATCTCTTCATAATTATATTCCTAAGATATCATGAGCACTATATTCATCAATGAGTTAGTAATATCATTACCATTGATTTTTTTGATTCTTTTCCCAATATAGTGATTGAAAATAACAGCATTACACTACGGATGTGTCATCTTTCTCTAGAATATGAGAAGCTGTAATTTAATGTCCATTTCTTGTTTTGTAGTTAGAAAATTCAAGAAATTAGAGATTGCCATGAACGCTCATCATGTTTTTAATTTTCATCATTTGACAAACATTTTAATGACCCAGTATCCTGTACATCGAAAGTTTTTTTTTAATTTGGTTACTCTACTTGTAAGCAATTAATGATGGGGTCGTTTGTAGATTAACAATGGCATTACTAATTGTGTGATATTCGTCACAAAGAATCCCCAAGAATGACCTTTCCACAGTTATTGGGTACAATTTAACAGCTCGGAAAACCGAACATATACAAAAATAAAACTACTTCCCTCGAGGAAATACAATAATGAGATATGACGTATCACATATTGGTGCCCTAACCCCGGATATCCAAAAAAAAAAAATAACTGACAACTAGCCCCATCGGAGAAAATAAAAACAATACTTCGCGTTCTGAACAATTGGTGCGGAAATACCACCAACCAAGGAAAATAATTTAGTTGATTTCGGATTTTAGTTTCTCCGAGTGTAAATATCCAACTCCACATCTCCCATTCTCCACAAACTAAACTTATAAAGACTGAAATGGTATAAATAGAGAGTAAATTGACCATTGAATTCGGTTTCTTTTTTTTCTAATCATCAATTACTTATACAAGTAACTATAACCCTGCAAACAATCCCGATTTAAATCTTAATTACAACTACACTACAATGAGTTCCGCTGCTGTTGCCACTTCTCAAGAATCCAAACACGAAGGATTCCGTTCTAAGTTAGCTGATACATTCAAGTTCCCAGAAAGCCATCATCATAACGCTGGTAAGAGCTTTCATAAATTTAGCGATGGTACCAAAAAAGCCTTCAGTTCATTGAAACCCCAATAAACGAGAGACAGCTGTTTAGATATATATATAAAAATGCTTAAATATAATGTTTACGAGTGATGATTATTTTAATAAATGTTTAATGTTCTACAAATACTGTAAATCAACATCTGTCAGACACCACAGATAAAGGTTTTCTTACCAGTTTACTTCAACATGAGTTCCTTATATTAACCACAATAAATACCAACTAGGGTAGATTCAAAAATCAAAACAATCAGGTATCACTAGCCTTCTCCAAAATTCTAATAAATCCGTTTCTTCATACGTCAGGAAATAAGATAATAGGTCCATTAACATTAATGAGTTAACAACAAGATTTGATTCAACGAAAAAAACAACAACATCAGATTCAACTTCAAATTAAGAAGCTGGTTACTATGATCTGTTAGTGGTGCGTGTAACTACTGTGTTGCAAAATACAAACTAGAAAAAAAATAAGCGACCAGGGAGAGGATTGAACTCTCGATCTTGAGATTAACAGTCTCACGCCTTAACCAGCTTGGCCACCCAGCCATATGCTTGTGCGTTCGAAGGCAATCGAATAGGCAGTTCTGAGTGACATTGATTTGCTCAATCAAGTCCTTCTTATTCTTCCACTAACAAAGTAAAAAAAAAAAAAAATGAAAGAGCTATCCTCCCTAAAGTATCTGGAAAAAATATACCCATAATAAACCTCTGATATAAGAGATGAAGGATTTTTTCCCATGATTCGTAATATTATTTCTAGCTATTTGTCAAGCGGTTACATTCTTTGGAAGAAAATTCTCGTCTTATGGTGATGTAACAATATCTATAATTAACTACTTTCTTATGTACTTAGCTATAAAAGTTATTTATGACCATACTTGAAGTTGTTCGTAAAAATCAACTCTCTTGTGTTCGGCATTGTTGATGTTTTGACAAGTGTAATAACGTACTTCATCAACCATAACAGGATGACCACATGCAACAAATCCAACTGACCCACTAGATTCTCTTATTTCTTCCGTAACAATATCTTCAATTGAAGGACGACCCTCTCTAAATTCAATATGAGATAAAGTTGACTTTAAGGATTCTGCACCGACCCCTGATTCGCTATTCTTGGATTCAATATTTTTATCTTCAGAGTTGTTATCCGAACAAGATATCTCGGGTCTTGTCACATATATAGTAGTTTGAATGTTTGTTTCCTTTAACAGTTCAAGCTCCTCTTGAAACCAAGTTAAGGAGGAATAATTTCTAATTACCCAAATCAACTTCATCATATTTTTGGTACCGGCTGATGGATTCTTTGCCATAGCAACAACTTCAGAGTAAATACCGGGCATACCATTACCGCCAGCAATAAAAACTGCAGAGTCAGCATATTTGGCAGCAGTCAGTTCACCATAGGGACCTTCGACACCAACGGTTATTTTGGCTGTTTGCCCTGGTTGATTGACTAACATTCTGTACAAGCTGTGCGTAACACCACCTTTAACTTTACAGAACAAAATTATGCTCTTGTTGTCGGGAGTGTCAACAAAAGTGAAAGGATGAGATTGCCAGAAATATGTTGGTTTCATAAAGTGAATAAACGCATGTCCACCAGGAATAGACTTCCAGTAACTTGGTTTAGGAACCACTACCTTCAATGTATCGTTAGCCAACAAAGTGACTTCTGCCTTGGGAAATCCGAAAGCAATTAATCTTCCAATTCTAACCAATCGATCAAAACACCAAACGGCAACTGCAGGATAAACAAACCAGATGTAACCCAATTCGTCAACATGAATCCAAGTACCGGCAACATACAATACTGCCATAGCAATATGAATCAACAAAAAGATTTCATACCAGCGTCTTCTGAAAAAAAGCATTGCCTGGAACAAAATGATTCCGCCTGCAACAGTAGCAATGATACCCCAGTAGAAATATTTCAAAGCAGCTTCTTCTTTAAACATATGTTTGAATATAATGGTGAAACCAACGGAATGTATAACAACTAGGGTGAACATGACCCTTGCGATGTGGCGATGGTATACTATGAAAGTATTAAAGTTTATACCAGTCAACCATTGCAAAAAATTATTTCTTCCACCGAAGAGGATAACAAGAGGCATCATTAAAGTAGCTATAATCCCGGTTCTAATTGAAACATATCTCAACTGTACTCTATATTTTCCCCCTAATAAAACTGGATCGTTTTCCACGTATTCAGTGTTGATAGCATTAATAATAATGACAAGTATGTAAAAGATGGCGATAGCGATGGATTCAAATCTGGAAGGAATGAAAAAATCAAAAAACTTCAAACACGATTGTTCTTGGGTCTTTTTCTTTCTGAATGTTGCTGGCATGGATACATATTTTCTCCACATATTCACCGGACCTTGTGTTAATTTTTTGGTAAGACCCGGGAACAAGAACTTCCCCCAGTGTGAAACTGCACAAATTATCATGATCAACAACCAATATCCCAAAGTTGAAGCTGAGTAGTACAAGGAATCGTCAAAATTATCCAAATATTGCTTATATGCATCCTGATATAATTTCAATTGGGCAGGGGCGAGTTTAAGTGGAACATCTATTGGAACTGATTTATTGAATCCTTCAATTTCACTGGCTGATTTAGCATTTTCAAGAAAATAACTGTATGATCCCGAGAACCAATCTTCGTCAATGGTAACATTACCGTTTCTTTTACATATATGAACTAAACGGTCGACGGATTCTGTGGTGTTTCTATTTTTGTAAGCTAGGCAACCAGCAAAAGTTGCCAAATAGTTTTCGTTATCACATAAGCAACTGAATAATGCCTTCTTACAGAATGAAGCAGACCTTCTAACCTCAATGTTACAAGCATAAAACCCTATCTCAGGGCCATAGAAACTGAATGGTAAACCTTCTTGTGCTGAAGTGAATGCTGCCAAAAAAACAGTCAATAAGTAGTAATAGTTGAAATTCATTAATGATTATCTAGGTAATCTTTACTTCTATTTTTGGTTTAAGTAAACGGGGAGATGACTTGGTTTTTATAGAGGGTTTCTTTGATGTCAGGTTTGTGAAGTTTTTCTATCACTCGATGACTTTTCAAGGATGTACCCAATCACTGGAGAGACCAAAGGAATGTAGGTGCAATGCTATGTGTAATGAAATGATTTTCTTTGATTCAATTTTGTGATACATTATTGCAAAATTTTCTGAAATTATCAGATTGATCAGTGGATAATATTTGAAAAATCAAGTTTAGGGACAAACCAAAATTTAATTGATGCGTTCTGCACTTTTGGGTATATAATTTAAACACAGTTTCGATTATTTTATGAAAGTGTTGAAGAAAAATTTGATGGATTGCAAACGTTCACAAAAGAAGCTGCAAATAAAAAAAAAAAAAAAAAATAGAAAATCCTTTTTGCTTCTATTTTCATGTATTCTTCCACCTCCAGTTTCATAAAAGTAAAATATTTCAGAGTTATCACCTCATTTCGAGGTATTCATGTTAAATAATGATCTTCATATGACTTGAATGTTATTCTGTCAATGAGTCGGCAATCGTAACTAGAGCCCTTCTTGTGATTTACTTTTTTTTTTCGGTATTTGAAACGATAATTGTCTTGGCTCTTTTAACGCGTAAACGCACGACGCTGTGGCCATTCAAACTTTTATACGTAACTTAACAACGTTTTCGTTGTATTTCTCGCAATTATATTTGAACATCCAATCAGATAGTTTGCCGATGAGCCAAGATAATGGACTGCAAGGACTTTATTTGTAGATCTATACGTGATGCATTTGCACATAAACAAGTTTGTCAATTCTTTCGTTTTGTGGGTGGGTCAACTGTCAAACGCTATAAAATTAAATTATCAAAATCAAACAAAAAAAAAATATTGTGACAGAAAAATAAAACATGAACCCCTTGACATCTGGTAGCATTGTATAATTTCTGAATAAGTCATATTATATGTTTGCGTTAATTGTATTGTGAGTATCCTAAATGATATTACATTATTACTTTTCTCGCATATATTATCTGATCAATCAGTAGATGGGTTTCTCAAAGTTACCTGTTTGTGTACTCTTGGCATTATACTTCTTCTTGGATGTAATGGTTTAGCACTAAGAATGAGCAAATTTTCACATTCCTTGATTGATCCACGGGCTTTTATTTTCACATGTTGAAAGATTTTTGTAGTGTGGTACTTGCATTCGCCGCATGACTGATATTGTGTGAGTTACTACCGATAATGACGAGAAAGGAATAATGTTTCTCCTTTTGTTTGTTTAAAATGGCAAGAATTAGAAATATGTAAAATTTTCAAATTGCATTAATACGAATTTTTAGTGAAAATAAATTATATCATATAGGATACCTACAGCCATGTTTCATTTAATTGAAGAGAGTAATGCACACCTTTTAACCTTTTGCAATGTTTGATACTTTCAGAAATGTATTTGTTGCAGGAATTTTGAAATTACAGAAAAAGGATTTGCTGACAAATAGAATAGAGTTATAAAAGCGGATGATTCCAAGAAAACATCTTAGGGAGGGTTGACCGAGTTGGTCTAAGGTGACAGACTTAAGGGTGAAGGTTCAAATCCTTCAATACCAGAGTAATCTGTTGGTCAGTTGACCGCGCGAGTTCGAATCTCGCATCCTTCACTATTTTTTCCTTTTTCTTTTTTTTTTGCAAATTTGATTGAATCAACCATTTCTGTTGTGCTCAGTACAGAACGGGCCGAATAACCCCCCTCGTTACGAGTTTCATGATCTTTTAACTTATTATAAGACATGCATAGATCCGTTAATGAGATTAACAAGTCCGTCAAGTTTCGAACCCAGAGAAAATTAAACTTTTATAATTTTGATTGCTTTAGCCTATATTCTCTAGTATATACAAATTTTCCGACAGATAAACATGGCGAACAGAATTAAGAATTTATACAATATTAGAAGCATATTCTTGAATAAGCACTGGATCGAAGAATATATACAATACATTAGTCAATTAAGAACTTGGCTATTTGGTATAAGTAGTAATTTCTAATAAACATCATTAGCGCTCGGCGCCTAAAAAGATGCTCTAACAAGCGTTTTGGGGGAAAAACAAGCTGACTGGTTAATCTTCATTTCGGATGCTCGGTTCCTGTTCCCGAATTTTCACCACTTTGGTTTTTTCTTCTAATTTTTTTTTCTTTATTGAAAAGGACACAATCTCCACTTTTCAGTTGGGTACATATATTGCATGAAATCCATATCAGAATTCAAATTCCTATCCTATGACTATAACATATATTTTTCTAATACACTCTATAAAAAGGAAAAATGAACGGTGAGAATTTAAACAAATCATCGTCAACAATAAATGAAATTTCTGACGAGTCTCTTGAGAAGGGCCCGGATTTGAATATTGCTGAGCCACAGGTAGAGCCGCATGATCCTAATATTGACGGGGGGTATGCTTGGGTGATCTGTTTTGCTACGGTTCTACTTAATTTCAACACTTGGGGTGGGAATGCTGGTTTTGCAATTTATTTTTCGACATTTTTATCGAACAACACATACCCCGGTGCTACGAAAATTGACTATGCATATATTGGAGGTATTGCCTTTGGTGCTGGTACTATATTTTCTCCACTAATCAATGCTTTGCTAGGGTTAATTGGATTTAGAGGGGTTCTAATAATAGGAAATATATTGCAATTTACAGCATTGATGTTATCCAGTTGGTCAACGAAGTTATGGCAGTTGTACTTGACTCAAGGTTTGATGCAAAGTTTTGGTTTAGCTTTTCTTTACATACCTACTATAACAATCTTACCCCAGTATTTCAAAAAGAAAAGGGTTTTGGCTGCCGGGATAGCAGCTGCAGGTTCGGGATTGGGTGGTATTGTCTTCAACTTGGGAATGCAAAGAGTAGTTGATTCAAAAGGAGTAGACTGGGCTCGTCGAGTGCAGGCTATTATGGAATTTGGTATGATTTGGATATCCATTGTGCTTGTTAAACCCAAAGATAAGAACCGTTTTATTGATTTAAAATTATTTGATCCAACGGTCTTGACCACTGCTCCCTTTTGGCTACTTGGCTTTTTCATGATCACTTGTATGTTTGGTTACGTTATTGTTCTTTACACGTTGGCCAACTTCACCACAAGTTTAGGGTATTCGGAAAAAGAGGGTTCGTATGTGGCCGCCATGATTCATGTTGGTTCTGCACTTGGTCGACCAGTTATTGGATATATATCTGATAAATTTGGCGGAGTCACGGTATCAATTTTCGCATACTACATCATGGGAATATTCTGTTTGGCAATGTGGATTCCTGCAAGAAATTTAGCAACTGTGATTATATTTGCTTTGATTAGTGGATCGCTTATGGGATCTGTTTACAGTATGATTGCTCCCGTTATAGCAAGGTCTTTTGGACTTAAAAAGATGAACACAAGCTTATCAAAAATATTTATCTTGATGGCCATTTCTGGGTTGTTCTCACCAGTTATTGGGGTTACATTAACCAAAGGAAATGCATACGGGGTTGATCCAACGAGATACGTTTACTGTTCTATTTTTACCGGTGTTTCATTTATAGTGTGTGCTTCGACACTATTAGTTTTAAGGGGTTATATTAAAGCTAGAGATCATATGATGGAGAAGGAAGGACATGCTGACACGGACTTGAGAGATTATACTAGCGTGACAGTTCCTATCAGTAGTGTGTTTCTAAACATGTTTGCTAAAAGCCAAGAGAAAGTATGAATTTACTATGTATTAAAATTGGAAGCAGGGCTACTTTCCGTTTATAGAAAAAGAAATTAAACTTTGATGGCGCAAAAAAAAATCAATGAAGATTTTAAGCTTTACATTTCGCAACCGTTGGGAGAATTACGTTCATTTTCTCTGTTTTTTTTTATCAATATTTTCCATGTAAGGTATTTGAGTCAAACATCCCTATTGGTAGTTTATATAAATCGCAATTGTATATTTTATTTACTAACAGTAGAAGAGGAATACGATCTAAATGCATTGTTTTCAGTCCACTCAAAACCTTTTTCTTCTTGTGGTACTGTAGCATTCTTCTTTGCTTTCTTAAGAGCAGAACGTCGTAAGACATTCTCTTTACCGAAGACCCAATATGGATGGAAAGGAATGAATACAAGCCCACAAATAGCAATCATACAGGCATCCAAAACCAAGAGATAGACTTCGTGCACCATCAAATAACCATTCCAACCTTGTGCCAATTCAACAACTCTATAGACACAACGGACATAAACAACCATGACGGCAATAGTAATTGCCAAAGGAAAGAATCCAAATAAGCGGCCTTGACGAATACTATAGAACTGGGAATCGTATGATTCATCTAAAATATTCAACC
The DNA here is from genome assembly GCA_030557875.1 of Candida neerlandica. NCBI lineage: Eukaryota > Fungi > Ascomycota > Pichiomycetes > Serinales > Debaryomycetaceae > Candida > Candida neerlandica. Next base: position 126,186 of record JANIWD010000019.1, read on the forward strand.
TGTAGCCTCTAACTGATGGAACATTAAATAACATTTTCAAGAAATTCCCAACACTTCTCTTTGCCGTTGGACCCTCTTTTGCGTATCTGAAATAAACTCTGTTCAAAAATTCAAACCAAAAGAAAAGAAAGATACTCATTGAAGCAACTTGAGCTGCAACACCAACAATCATAAGAATTTTACCGGCATTTCCTCCTGAACCAGCAGATGAAATCCCACCACCAGCAGCTTGGATCAAGATTGTACAGACATCAATTGTGATAAAGAAATAGGAATACCAAATTGGAGGAAGAATGGAGAATTCACTTCCATGAATAACAACCATTTGACCAAATATGAAATAAATACCACCCATGATGAAAGCAGGGGCGACTGTTAAACAGAAACTTTGCATGGTGTAGTAACCCAAGTTTGTTTCATTACCGACAGCTAACACTCTGCCCAAGAAACCGATAAATTCCATACCATATCCGATAAAGAATGTCACATTGAACCAGTGATACCTTGATACTATTAACATACCGAAGTAATATCCAAAAATAGAGGCATAAACAGCTAAATAAACAACATTAGGAATGAGGTTTAACTCTTCACCAAAATAATTGATCTTGTCTCTCGCAAGAAGAAGATAATCTGATAACATGATATATATATATATATGTATGTATGTAGTATTGTTTAATGTAGATGATATTCTCAAATTTAATTCAATTTAAAAGGATTTTCAATGATATTTATATATTTTTATATTGTGGAAATGAATACAAGGGGATTTAGCAGTTAGTAATTTTACAACAAAAAATAGTGGGCATTGCAAAACTGAGAATTAATAGGGATGGTTGCATGAGAGGCTGAGTGAACGGATTATTTTATTTTTGGAGAAGACGGAACAATACCATAGCACATGCGCCGACTGGAGGGGGAACAAAATCTTCATCCCCCAAATAAACCCACAAGTCCTTGGATTGTGGCACAGGAAACGGCTTTTAAGACTTCAGCAAAGATAATTATTGATTCCATTGTGTTGCGGGTCGAATCGATGATGGCTATGTCTCAGTTAATTCCTATTCCTTTTGTTTGCAATTTTATTTTTAACTGCGAAAGTAAGGATACCCAAAACGGCGCTTGTATCATGGAAAAATATATATGAACATCTGATATAAAATGTTTACTAACGGTTGCATGAAATAAGGTAGATAAATACTGAACAGCCTCGATATGTTTGGTCCATATGGTCTTTGTTTTCTTTTTTTTTTTATTAATGCAAAAAGATTAAAAAAAAAAACTAACCAGTAAATCAATCATACTAGATTGATTCATTTGCGTCAAAATTATTTGAACAAATGGTAAAAAGTTATTTATTCATCACGTGCCCAAAAATATGAAACACAGTATAATTTATTATCTAATCAGTAGATCTATGCGATACTCTAATAATTATTTTGTCGTGTTCGTATAAACAAATATGTCAACACTAGTTTGGAAAAAAAAAAGAAACTACAACTATCTACAAGATTTTTATCCATTGCACGACACATCATGAATATGACTCTCGAAACAACACAGCACTCAATAAAGTGGTGATAGAGGGTCATTGTGCGTTGATGATAAAAATTACTTTCAGATATGATTTATACGACAATGGTGCTGCAAGTCATATAATTGAAACACTAATGTCATACAATGTCTTTTTGGTGGTGGGTGCCTCTGACAAAGTCTCCAGCCAAAAGAAAAGGTCTTGCTGCGACAAAAAGAAAAAAAAAAAGAATGAGATTGGAAACATAAACAACATCAAGTGGCCCAAGCACTCATGGCTACAATGGCATCCCCACTGGTGATAAACCGGTTAGTCTTGTTATATGACAAACCAAAATACTACCATACAATCATGTTGTTAAAAGAATTACGAGAGTTGGATAACAATTACATCACGGTAATCGAGATTGAAGCTATTGACAAGTTTCTCAAAGAAACCACCATCTCATCAGTGAAATTTGACCATTTGCATATGTGTGTTGAGTTCAATCCAGAATTCGAGGCAAATTTACAGAAGTTCATTAATTTCTTAAAAAATAACCGAGTTATGATAGATGACGTAGGCGATATTGGGTATCACATACACTTTGAACCGGGGAAAAAGTGGAAAGAGTATACACAGGGCCAAGTTGCCAAATACACCGAGTTCTTAGATGTTCTTCGAGATAAAGCAGCAGATAAAGTTGTTCATTGTTCAGTGGTCAATAAATACGACATGGACACCGTTTACATCACTGAAAAGGACGACTTGGCTAAATTGGGAAGCGAGATTCAACTGGATATTCTGTATTGGAAAAATCTCAAGACCTTGGACTACGGTGAAAGCAGTATTAGATTCTTACCGGGAGTCAAGTTACCAGATTTTCTAGAAGTTTTGAATATCGGAGGTGGGTATGCCTTGGAAACGTTGACTGGATTTAAGATGCCTCCAAAACTAAAGTCGTTGTTGGCAGGACAGGGAGCAATGCCTAGTATCGATGAGATAGTTTTCCCGCCCACTTTACAAAGATTAGAAATCCCAGAAAACAAAATTTACTTCCTTGAAAATGTCAAATTCCCTCCTTCATTAAAAGACCTTGATATTTCCCAGAATAGAATAGAGTCACTAAGAGATGTTCGTTTCCCACACGGTTTACAGTCGTTAAATATGGGGTTAAATCCAATTGAAAACATACGAGGAATCAAATTCCCAGATACTCTACAGTTTTTAGACGCTTCAAATTTACCAAACGAATCAATGACAGGAGTGAAATTCCCGGAACTGTTGGAAGTGTTAAATTTGCAGTCATCCATGACCAATACAAGAGGGTTGAAATTGCCTCAAAGAGTGAAAACTTTGATACTAACTGGAAATGGAGTGAACAGTATCAATCCGTTGAAACTACCAAGCACAATTGAAGTTCTTTATTTGAACCAGAATCATATCAAAACCCTTAACAAGGTTAATTTCCCTCCAAGGTTAAGAGAATTATATTTGGGAGACAATCTCATTACAACGTTAAAGAATGTTTTGTTCCCACCGACTGTTGAAGTTTTGGATTTGGAAAATGATCCCTTATCATATGAGAATGATAAACAGATTACCACATTGAAAGATGTCATACTACCGCCAAATTTGAAGATCTTAAAATTAGGCTACCACGGTATTAAAACAATAGAATCTTTTGAATTTCCTGCCAGCCTAAGATACCTTAGTTTGGCATACAATGAACTACGACTCATTCGAAACATAAAATTTGGCAATCATTTAAAAACATTGGATTTAAGCGGTAATCCAGACTTGTTGAGCTTGGATAACGTTATAATCCCCGAATCTGTAACTGAATTAAGAGTATCCAATCAATTAATTCCAAACCTACCAGGCTATATTATCGAAAGAGCAAACGAGAGCAGATTAATAATTAAAAAAACTGCCCCTCAACCTGAATAAAGGAGTTTTTCTTCCCACTGCTCTTTTTTGATTATTATTGTTTTACATTTACAGGTCGAATTAATATACAATTTTCTTTCTTATTTATTTCTTATTCTTTTTTTTTTTTAAAAAAAAATGTAATGAATTCCATCTATACGTCATCTTCTTCTTCATCGGAAGAATCTTTATCATCAGCTTCTCTTCTTTCCAACAAACGTTCCAATTCAGCGTCATCAGTGGCGGTCACAGCTTTTGGAGCCATGTTGACCTTACAGTTACCACCGTTAGCTTCTATGGATTCGGTGATCTTGGCAATAGCATCTTCTAAAATCTTGATACCTTGTTTCTTATCTAAAGCTTGCACAGAAAGGAAATATAATGGAGCGGCAACCAATTTAGCTTTGACTTGCATTTGTGGAGTCGAGACAGATTCAGCAGCTCTTAAGGCTTCCTTTATAGCATCTATACCAGCATAGGTGAAACAAGAAACTTCAACGTCAGCTCTTATATTGATGGCTTGTGGAGTTAATCTTCTGGAGATGTATAATTTCAATTCTTCTAATATGTCTTTAGTTGGAGCTTTGATATCATCAAAGATAGATGGTTCGGTGATGGATAATTTGAATGCATCATAAGCATGGCCGTATTGTCTACTTAATGGCCAACCAATAGTTTCGTACAAGTTTTCTAATGGAACGTTGAATTTTTCAGCACAGTGTCTCAAAATTGAATGGACTGCTTTGGATTTATTGTATCTTTCATCACATTTGACTATATCTTCTGCGGAAACTCTTCTCTTGGACAAATCAATATAACCCTTTTCTTTATCAACTCTCAATACGACGGCAACTTCGTTCTTACCGACACGGATCAATTTTTGAATAGAACGAATACGTCTTCTAGACAATTCGGATAACAACACCATCCCTTCGATGTTGTCATATTCTAACAATTTAACGTAGGCACCCATTTCTGCAATTTCTTGCACGTTAACCATGACGACTTCGTCAACTTCTGGGTATTTGTTTTCATAGAATCTGCAATTTGTAGAACTCATATTTTCCTTCTAGTATATGTTAACGGTAACGGAGTATATTACTAGGTGTGTTGACTAACAATTGAATCAAGTGTAGTGAACTGAAAAACTAAAAAAATTTTTTTTTTTTCCTATTGTGCTTGAAAATTTTCTGACAAGCATCATTCACACGACCTGGTTTTTCAGATTCAACTAAGAGTTATACACATAGAAGTGAGACGCTGACATGTCCAAATACATAATAGAAAACAATGTCCGAAAAGTTATACCATATTATGTAAATCTAGAAACATTTGTTAAACGGCGATGGGAAGGAAGAACCTTGCTCGAAGTTTTTAATTCGGATTTCGGTGCGAGTATACAGAATGTTGTCGATGACATCAAAAATGAAAACTTGTACGTTATAAGCAACATCAACAAACCTGACGAAAAAGCTTATATAAAAGGAATAGATTCACTTATAGATAGAAAACTCCTTGCTAAAGATTTGATTTGTCATTCCAAGCATAGACATGAACCTCCGATTTCCTATTTTGGCAAAATAAAAGCTGTGTATGAAGATGAGGACTTATTGGTTGTTGATAAACCATCAGGTATCCCTACTCATCCTTCAGGAAGTTATTACTACAATTCAGTTTCTGAGATGGTAAAGGAGCAGTTTGGTTTGGATTCCATTTGGACGTGTCATCGATTAGATAGAGTGACGTCTGGGGTTCTTATATTTGGCAAAACCAAATCAGCAGGATCGAGACTTCTGAAACTATTGAAAGATCATAAAGACCAGACGGAGAAGATATACTTAGCACGTGTAGAGGGCCAGTTTCCAGATGGCAAACTTCAATATAATTGCCCCATTTTTGCAGTTAACTTGAATGGTTATTTGGTACCTGGGAACTCAGAAGAAGTTCAACTTGACTCAACAACGATCTTTGAGAAAGTTTCATATAACAGCTTGCTTAACCAGAGTGTTGTCAAATGCATACCAGTAACAGGGAAATATCACCAGATAAGAATACATTTGAGGAATTTAGGATTTCCTATTCTGAATGATATGTTTTATAGGGGCGATAGTGAATTAACTATTAGAAGATGCAAAATTGAAGAACAGTTGTACCAAAAATTATTCGACAAGTATCCCCAGTTCAAAACATTTGGAAACAGCAGACAGGATGGATGCATTAATCTTGAACTTCTTGATGAAAAACTTGAGAGCAGTCTTTTGCAACTCAAGAAAGATCATCTTGAATTTTTGGATACGAAAAAGCATGCATATTGTTCAGAATGTCAACGTGAAAAGTTTGACGATGAATATAGGTCGAATCTGAACATTTGGCTACATGCATGGAGTTTCAAATACGATAATTATCACTTTGTAACAGATGTTCCTGAATGGACTAATATATAATTTTAAAATTTTACATCACCTGACCTTACACAAAAATGCGTCAAATCTGTGTAAGAAATGTGCTTCCCATGGTTGGTTTTTGGGGTCAATGGTGAAGAGGCTATCATGCTCCTTTAGGGAACAAGTCTCTGAATTAGGAGTGGTCCCGGGTTCGAATCCCGGTTGACCCCAAAACGACAATTTTTTTTTGCACCAACAATTGTTATCAATAAAGTTTATGCTTCAATCATTAATCCAGTCAAACCTAGCTTTGCCGTTAACTCCAGTGTACTTGGCAATATTAACGGGATCGAATTCGCTGATCATTTCTCTCTGGATCTACAGAAATTGAATTAATGCGAATAGGTAAAACACATGGTAGCTCCTAGAATGTACGGACATATGACAAATTGAAACGGGTAATGGAATGATTGATCCAAAAGATTCTAGGTTTTTCCTAAACTTTAAGGGGTTGGCGCTCTTCCCTTTAGTAATGCTAGAGTAAGGAAACGTCTAGATTAGTAATCGATTAATCAGGGGACTATGCAAATATTAGCAATTCTATTTACAGGGGGAAGAGAATAATTATAATTGAATGCAATATACACTCAGCGGTTAATTTATGGGGCAATAAGAAGCAATTTCGGAGAAACTAAACATTTTCATACGTTTTACTTTATTCTCCATGTTTTGATGTTCCGTTTTATTCTTCCCGAGCGGGTCAAGGCCAAAGCAGCAGAAACACTCCAAGTGGTTGGTTGCCCGATTTTGTTCCAATTACCCCCAGCAATACAATACCGAGTCCATTATTGTGCATGATCTTACATTCGCTCAGAACTGGTCGATATCTGGCTGTTGAAAAATTGCAAAAAAAAAAAAAAACAAAAAGCAATGGCAGTTGAAGTAAAAGAAAAGACGGCAAAAAATGGTGCAACAAATTTCCGTGGCCAAATGATTTGTGGTCGCCCCAAAAATAGCAACCATACGTATATTACTCCTGCGCACACACACAAAGAAAAATAAACAATTCCAATAGCTCTCTTTTAGTTGCCTAATTTTATCATTCTTTCCACCTGAAATTTCCCGTTCCCTAACTTTGACCTAAATACATTGAAGTTGTAACTGTACTGGTTGTTCTTCCCATTCATTACGTTTCAGTTCTACCAATAATCTCCCCATTTCCCACGTCATTGCTTTTTTTTTTTATTTTAGTAATTTTTTCTTGTTTGTTACTTTGTGCCGTTCCCAAACCACCATTGTTCCCCTCTACTCTTCCCTCCCGTTGAAGATCGTCTTGGTGTTGTTTGTTTTTGCGTAGTGAGTTCTGATATTTCCCTTCCTTTACCCTTTGATCAAATGAACTTTTAGGCTCCGTTTTTTCGTATAAATATGGGAAGAAAACTGTCGTCAATAATTCCAGAAGAAGACGTAGAAGAAGAACTAGACAGTAGATTGTTTCTAGAAAGTTTCCTAGAGTCAATACCGATTAAAAAAGTTTGGATTGTCATGATTTTTTTAGCTAATTTGTTAGTATTTCTTAGTTTTCAACTATTCCATGCCAAGTTCTGTAAGGGATTTCCCGGTGTAATTCCTTTGAAGGCTAGATCTACTGGTGTTAGTATCCCTGCACCTGATCTCAACGATTTAATTAGCAGTCGAGAAAATAAAGAAATATTCAGCCAAATGAAGTTTTCAGATCAAGCATTTTATGATAAAGTTAACAATGTGGTGGGGACTACTGAATTTCCGATTTTCAATCAATATCAAAGACAGCCTTATGTCGCCAACGGATACATTGGTAGCAGAATTCCAAATTTAGGACAGGGTTTTACGTATGATCAACTTTCGAACTCACTGGATGCAAATGAAGATGATTTGCTGAATGGTTGGCCTCTTTTTAACAAGAGATACTCAGGTGCCTTTATTGCGGGTTTTTACGATATACAAAAAAATACTACAGGAACAAACTTCCCTGAGTTATTGGAACATGGTTATGAAAGTGTCATTTCTGCTGTACCACAATGGACAAACTTGATGTTGAATATTGTAATTGATGGCCAAACATACACTCTTGATCCTGCGTTAGATTCCAAGGAAATCGGAGGTATTACCAATTATGTGCAAAATTTATCGTTAAGCGATGGAATTGTTTCCACTCAGTTTACTTGGTTAGACAAGGTCAATGTTAAATATGAGGTGTTGGCTCACAGGACAAATATAAACTTAGGTTTGGTGGATTTACAAATTTCCAACTTGGGTAAAGACAACTTGGATTTGACAATAACAGATAAACTTGATTTCAATTCTTCCCAAAGATGTCAATTAAATGAAGTAGCAAGTGATGATCAAGGGATTTATATCACCTTCCTGCCTCATGATTTAGACTATGTTCATGGAGCTGTCTACTCAAAGTTGGTATGCAATGGAGACGTTGAACGACAGACTGTTGATAACCAAACTGTTACTCAGACCACAAACTTAACAGTTACCTGCAATTCAAACATTCGAGTGTCAAAGTTTGTTGGTATTGCATCTTCTGATTTACAACCGGATCAATTGAAAGATTCACAAGCTGTTTTGCAATTGGCAAAGAAAACTGCTCAAAGTTGTACTAGTGCAGATGATATTATCACAACACATAAGAAATCTTGGTCAGATATAATACTGGATAGTCCATTGATAACTTTTCCTAGTGACCCATTATTAAATTTGGGTTCAAGAGCTTCAGTATTCCATTTACTAGCAAACACTAGACCTGATGCACAAGGTACAACAGGCGCATTAAGTGTTGGTGGGTTAAGTTCTGACAGTTACGCTGGTATGGTGTTTTGGGATGCTGATTTATGGATGTTGAATGGATTATTACCATTTGCCCCTAGTCATGCAAAGAGTTTAATCAACTATAGACTACACACACATCAACAAGCAATTGAAAATGTTCCACAGGGGCACCAAGGGGCAGTATATCCGTGGACAAGTGGTAGATTTGGAAACTGTACAGCAACAGGACCATGTTTGGATTATGAATATCACATCAATATGGCCGTAGCCATGGCAGCTTGGCAATTATACATAAGTGGTGCTGCTGATGATGAGTATTTGCAAAACGTTGCATATCCAATTATCAATGATGCCGCCACCTTTTTTTCCGATTATGTGGTTAGTTATAATGATACCGTAAACAAATACACCACTACAAACCTCACCGACCCAGATGAATATGCAAACCATGTTGACAATGGTGCTTACACAAATTCAGGTATCGCATTGGTGATGCGATGGGCTCAAGTTATTGGTAACCATTTGGGCCAAGATGTTCCCAAGTTATATGAAGATATCGAGCAGAACATGCTTCTTCCAACTGCCAACAATTCTCAAAATATCACCTTGGAATATTCTGGAATGAATTCATCTGTGGGTATTAAACAAGCGGATGTTATAATGATGACATATCCATTAGAAAATGAATTGATTGACGCAGAACAAGCATATATAAATATGGAATTTTATTCAATGAAACAGGTTAGTTATGGACCTGCCATGACGTTTCCAATATTTTCCATAGTTGCAGCGAATCTTGCACCTACTGGATGTGCATCACAATCATATTTGCAAAAAGCAGTTCAGCCATTTTTAAGAGGACCATTTGGTCAGTTCTCAGAACAGAATAATGATAATTATTTGACAAATGGTGGTACACATCCTGCGTTCCCATTTTTAACAGCTCATGGGGGATTTTTGCAAGCAACTTTACAAGGATTGACTGGTTTGAGATTTGATTATACCATAGATGAGAATAACCAATTGACTAGGTTACTCCATTTAGACCCTATTGCTTTGCCATGTCTTGAAGACGGCGTTAGTTTTGAGGGAATCAAATATGACAATCATACACTTTCCTTATCCATTAACCAAACTCATTTTACAATCACCAACAATGGCAAGACTGACAATAAAGCAGAAAATTTTGTCACGATTTCATTAGCAGAGAGGAATCCTGACCATGGACAATATAGAATCAATGATGGGGAAACACATTCTTTTGCCTTGTTTAAACCTGACAGTAGTTTCCCGGATAGTATTTCCGAATGTGGAGATGCAAGTTTTTACAATATCACCGAAGGAGCATTTGGCGATGCACCAATACTGATAAATGACGGAGATAACACCACAAGATGGCAAGTGAAATACAATGACACCATGGGTAAAGTTCTTGTGGATTTCAAATCTTTCAAGAACATTTCTGGAGTTACATTCAATTGGGCTGATAAACCACCAAAAAGTTTAAAATTATCCAGATATTCAGGGGATAAATTCACTTCAATTACTGATTTTTTCGCCAAAGTTGATTTTGGTAATGGATTATATGAAAGTTATAAATATGCTAATCCTGATGATCAAATATATAATCAAAGTGAAGTATTTGAAGAAGTACATTCGGAATCGATTGAAATTAGTGCCCCATTTGACAATGAAGAATATTTACAAGTTCTTGTTCCAACTAGACATAATACAACGACAATAGATTTAGAAATATCTGGTCGATTCTTATTGATCGAAGTGGATGAAACTCATAATTTAGATCCCATCGATGGTGATTATGGTGGGGCAAAGCTTGCCGAAGTTGTATTCTACTGATGCATTGTAGAATAATAGAACAAAAGTTGAAAACAAGCCAAAAAAAAAAAAAAATTGACGAGTTTTCTTTGTTAATGTGCCTACGATAGTACATAATATATTAGAATATACAAATTGATTGCATTTTTATATATATATATATAGTTTAGATTATTTGTTTATTTTTATATGTAACATTTATCAATGACTGTAAGTTAAAGTCAATAATATCAAAAAAAAAAAATATAATGAAGATATGACGACACAAATTATGAATAATAAAACAATTCCAAATACCAATTATATCCTATACTTAGAAAAAAAAGAAACTAGCTGATTTGTCTGTATGTCTCTTTTTTTTCTCTCTAATACATTGCTTCAGCCATGGTGATAAGACGTTTAAGTCCAGTGTGCCAGTTGCCGATTTCGTCACTATGATTAGTGGCAATTTCAACATTAGCAGCAGCAGCTGTAGCAAAATCTTTAGCTTCTAAAGTAGAACTGACTTGTTTTAACAATTCAAGTACAGGCTTGGAAATCTCTTCGTTGTTCAAATGATCAAACAAGATGTTAAGTCTTTGTTCCATATCAGCACCATGTCTTGCATACTTCTCTGGAATGTTTGGTTTAATAGCTTCGAGAACATTGGTCAAGGAAGTGTAGATTGGTAACGAGTCTTCTGGAATATGAGATCTGTCACCTTGTGGATGTTTTGGTTCTTCTGGCACCTCAGGTTCCTTAGCTTTTGGTTGCTCAAGTTTTTCTGAGGCAACAGGGGCAACAGCACCAGCAGCTGGTGGTGGAGGAGGTGGAGGGAATCCGGAGAAGCTACCGGTCGCTTGAGGAGGAGGTGGAGGAGGAACACCACTAAATGCAGGTTGAAGAGGAACTGAATTAGAACTGCCAAATGGTTGTGGAGGAGGAGCAACTGATCCAAGTTTATGTGGAGGAGGAGCAATTCCTGCATGAGGAACGGCTGCAGTTGGAGGAGGTGCATATGGATTCTTTGGAGGTACAATATTTGGAGTTTGTGGAGCACTGTTGGTCAACTGTGGGCCAGGTGGAGAAGCATATGACACTTTTGGAGGAGGTTGTTCGTTACCACTTGGTGCGTAAGGGTTTTTATTTAATCGAGGAGAAGAGAGACCGGTTGGAATTCCACCAGCTGGGACTGGGGATTGCAAGGCTTCAGCAGCTGGCGGAGCATATCTACTAGAGACAACTGGTTTTGGAGAAGCATGAATAGTTGGAACAATAGTTTTTGAAGAAACACGGCTACCTGAGGCACTTTTTGGTGGAGGAGCAATATTTGTCACTGAAATGGTTCTCTTTGGTGGAGCCATAGCTGGGGCAGATCCAGAACTTACTGATTGACTTGGTACAGTTGACAAAGGAACTGGAGATACAGAAGCAGACGGAGTGGCAGCTGCACGCTTTGGAGCAGTAGCTTTAGGCTTGAAAGTATCCGGTAAATCATTCCAACCTTCAGTTTCTTGCTTTTGATTGGCCTTTGGAGGTGGTGGTGGTGGCACGATAGAAGCATTGACACCTGGTGTAGCACCAATCAAATTAGCTTGTGGTGGAACAGGTGATTGAGCACTGTAACCATTATTAGTTGGAGCATATGGATTACTTCTAGCATATGGGTTAGATTTTGGAGCTGCATATGAAGGGGCTCCATATCCTGCCATAGGTGGTTGATAACCAAATTGCAGTTGTTGTGGTTGCTGTGGTTGTGGAGGTTGTTGCTGTTGTGGAACAGCTGGAGTGTATGCCGAGGTTGGAACAGAGTTGGCTGGAGCGGCTGCGTAAGACTTTCTTGGTTCAAAGGTAGGTGGAACTCTTCCTTGGGGTCTAGCAGCAGCTTGGGTAGCAGCTCTACTACTAGTGCTAGTGGTAGTAGCAGCTTTGACATCTTTAACAGAGGTAGCGTCTTTAGAAGTAGCCTTCAATATTCTTTCCTTTTCGGTGCCAGCAAATTCACTTGGTAATAATTGCAAGAATTTGTTAGCCAATTCAAATTCTCCAGTCCCAGCTACCAAGTTGACGAATTCTAAGATAGGTTTTGAGATTGGCTCGACCATAGGACCCGAGAATTCACCAGTAGCATGAGTAATGAATCTATAAGTGGCAAGTTTTTCAACAAAGTTAGTTAAAGATTGGAGACGAGCATCGGATGGAGAAGTAACATCTTCAGTTTTCAAGTTCAACAATTCAGTCTCGTATTCGGATAATTCTTTTAACCAAACATTAGCAATTTTATCCAAAGCTCCACCAGCCAAATAACAAACAACTGCATCGTTTCTCTTGCCTCCCTTGGATTGCAAAATACGATCACCCAATTCAGTCAACTTACTGTTATACTCAGCATCATCAGAGGTATATGATGAGATACCAACAGCGATTTCTTTCCAGTTGTCAACGTTGGCATGCGCAACAAGGTCGGTAACATTCTTGGAAGAAGCATTATAAAGGACACGAGAGAGATTATTTTCCTTATTTTTCTTGAAATAAGCACTCTTAACTTGTTCTTTAATGTCGTCGGAAGCATCCAATGCTAATACCAAGGCTTCCAAAAGTTTCTTTTGTTCCAAACAAGATGAGACAGCTTCTTCAATCTTGTTACTCAAAATCAAGTTAATTAATTTTTTATTGTCATCGCTTTCATTAGAATTGAAAAGTTTGAAATTACCTTCTGGAACAAAGACAGGTTCTTTTTTGATAGAATCACCATTACCTAACTTGTCGAAGAAATCTTCGCTGTTGGCTTCAGTATTCTCTTCATTGGTCTTTTCACCATCTTCTTGTTCTTGTTTATCTTCTTTCTTGGTGCATTCTTTGAACAAAGAGTCTTTTCCTGATTCCGACAACTTCTTCAAGACCTCCCAATCAGATTTGTTGTTTTCATTCACAGTTTCGCCAGCCAATTTGTCTTCAATAATGTTTCTGAAATCATCGTTTTTCAAGTCTTTGAACAATTTTTCTGTTTTTTCTTGACCTTTAGCAAGGAATTTTTGAATTTTGACTACTGACTTACCAGAAGCATCGGAACTAACTGTAACCAATTTAGAACCGAACCCGAAAGATACGCTGCTTGGGTTCTTGAGCCATTGTGGTGCTTGTTTAACTTCAAAAACCGGTTGTTGAGTATCAGCTGTGGATAATTCACTCCAGAATTCATTATCATCTCCAGTCGAAACTTTGGTAGTTGCTGGCGGAGAAGTATCCTGGATAGTTTGAACAACAATCTTACCATCAAATGAAGCAGTCGCAAAAATGTCCGGAGCAGCAGGAGCAAAGCTAGTTTTGAAAGCCCAGTTGGCAGTAGTTGCGTATCCTCCCAATTTAACACCTTCAATTGGGTTCCACAAAAGAGTGGAGTTATCTTTCCCACTTGAAAGTAACAAATTTGAGTCATGTTTACACCAATCCAAAGACAAAACTCCCTTTGCATGTCCCTCTAATATTTTTTCAGGGGCATTTGAGTTTCTTAAATCCCAAGTCAAAATAAGTGGACAAGTATCGTTATCACTAGCAGTTACTAATTTTGTCGATTGGGTTGGGTGCCAAGCAACGTATGAAAAGTTGGCTCTACCGGTTGGTCCGGTGTATGCCAAATGTAAAAGTTCCTTCTTTGCTTTCAAGTCCCAAATGGAGGTGTAACCGCCATTACCAGTGCTGGCAAGAATGTGACTAACTGAATTGTTCCAGGAAACACATGTAATTTCATCCATTGGAGTCATGGCTTGACCTGGAGAAAATGGTTCACTAAAGGTTTTAGTATCCCAGATCAATATCTGTCCTCTAGAACCACCGGTTACCAACACATGGTTTTGAATTGGGTTGAATTGTAAGGATTTGATAGCACCATTGAGCTTGTCTGATTTGTGAACAGATGCTTTGGCAAGATCTTTGGTTTTGATCAAAACATCTGCGTCCCAGAATTCGATGGTTCCATTCTCAAAAGCACCAGCAATCAAACCTTGTGGTCTTTCTTCGAATGGTTTGGACCAAGCCAAGGCATAGAATCGATTGTCTACTGGGGCAGTAAATATTGGTTCATGTTTGTTGGTTGTTGAAAATATATCCCATATTTCTAATTTAGCTGAAGAACTGAAATTTATGTCAACAGCGCCAGCTACGGTACCGGTAGCTAGTAATGGTAAGTTATCCAGACTCCATGTAAAGGTTGAAGTACCTGTTATTTCAGTGATCTTGACCATTCTTTAGTGATTTTAAAGTATTCTTTCAATAAAAAAAAAGGGGGGAATGAAAAATAGTATCAAAAAGAATTGAACAAGATGGGCTTGAGCTATTGCAAATGGCGAATGATATTCAAATTTTAGATATACTTTCAAATAGAAGAATGGAATACTTTTTGTAGTCGTTGATATTTGGGCGTCCTTTTCTGGATTGTTTTTTTTTGTATTTTTTTTTTCTATGTACACTGAAAAGCCAATTGACGTTTCCTTTTCAATTTTGACCAACACATCAACAACCACAGCCAGACAACAAAAAAGATTTTTTAGCAACAGACAACAGACAACAGAAAAAAAAAAGACTGAACGAGAGAAACAAAGAAAGAAAAAGGTCGTGTCACTGGTGATGACTTCCCTTGCTTTTGTGGCTTATAAAAACTAACGCGTCCAAATTTTCCAGTCTTTCGCCCCCATCGTCCCTGGGAGGGGGGAGAGAGGAGGGATATTGTGGTGCGACCAAACACAACACAAGTCGACCCCTACCACGAATATCACATGCGTGTCCTATGACTGAAAAAAAAAGAACAAGTGAATACCACAGGAGACTTTCAATCACAATAGATCCTTGCTTGTTTGAATCACCGAGACTAAGAAAGACAGGGGAGGAGATCGTAAATTTTTCACACCATAGCTTATTTTTGTATTGTTACAAGGTTAATTCCACCATCTGCTAGGTTTCTTATTCCTGGAACTACCACCAACCTGTTGATGTACCTTTCGGTGACACATAACCTATTTGTCATGCTGCCATTATTTGCTTCCATGTTAAAGAGTAGTAGTCCAAAGCAAAAAGCTCTTATCAAGTATATTCTTAACCGAGTTGCAAAGCCATCTCTTAAGGCTTTCATCTACGCCTACCTATATTTGGTGTTGCCCAAGACCATCGGTAGAGTTTTGAATGCCATTAGAAAGAACAAATATGACAAAATCTACCCCAGGATCAAGAAGACCATACTAAGTGCCTTACATCCTTGTAAGTTCCCAATGTTCTCGGCCAGCGTGGTTGCAGGAATTAATATTTTGGAACCGATTATTTATGGGCTCTTAAAGAAAAGCAGAATAGGCAGGTCACCTACTTCCAATTTATTTATGGCGACATTTGTTTCCGCTATGGTATCCGCTATACTTACTTTCCCTATTTACCAAAATCATATCCTTGGGTACGGGAGATATAATTCCTTGGATTTGACATTATTGCTTGCAACAAGAGCCATGGATACGGCTCTTTCATCATACTTGACCAAAGTCGTTCCTGCAAGTGTTGCAAATTTTGGGGATCCACTCTTGTTTATCGCAAGTTGTACTTGCATTATGTTTTGTTGGTTCTATTACCCTGAAAAACTACCACCTAGTTATCACAAATGGATCACATCCGCAGCCAATATGGATATTGAGTTCTGGGAAGTCTTGAGATTGATTCGACAGAAAAAAGTGGTCTATGGAGAGCACGGTCCCTATGAAGACTTCTTGGGACCTTATTTTGAAAAACATGGAAGGGATCCAAAATTGGGGAATATGGTCGCCAATCAACCAATTGTATGTGAAGCAGTTCATGCATTCAAGACCAAAAGTTGTGAACTCCATGCGTTGTGGAGGTTCATGAGAGGATTTAAGTTTGCCTTAGGAGTGTACACCCCCTTGAACTTGTTGATGTTGATGTTTCCCCTGAAGACTAAGATGACTGTTCGTCTTCTTCGTGCTATTAAGTCTTCGGTACGTTCGTCCTCCTTTTTGGGTGCATATATTGGTTTCTACTGGTATGCCGTTTGTTTAGCTAGAACCAGATTGTTCCCTAAATTGTTCCCACGTATTCCTATAACAAGATATGACGACACTATCTGTGCCGCCAACGGTGCTGTAATGTGTGGGTTTTCTTCTTTTATCGAAACACCTCAAAGAAGAAAAGAGTTGGCATTGTTTGTTGCTCCGAGAGGTTTAGGTACTTTAGTTCCCCTGGAACCAACGAAGAAAAATTTGATAATAGAAAGTATCGTTTTTTCTTCGAGTTTGGCAGTATTACTTGCATATTCCAAGAATAACTCATCTAGTGTTCGAGGTATTTTTGGACGAGGATTAAAACAGGTTTTTAATATTTAATCATAGCTGGTGATATATACCCCCCTCTGCTTCCTTTTTTATTCTGCTTTGACTTGTTTGCCTCGTTGGGTGTTTTTTCTTTTTTTGCATTCATTTTTAATATTTAATATACACTTTGCTATTATGTTCTTATTTTTTTTTTTTTAGCAACCTTGGACCTGTGTGCGAAGATCAAAAAATAAAAAAAAAAAACTGTTTACCTCTTTCGAAGGCTATTTTTTTTCTTTCTTCATAAGCTTTCTAGTACAACTACACATACATTAAGTGACATGGCATGCTGGACTACGAATCAGAAGAAGATATTGATTGTGTCGAGTTCGATTTTGCAATCCCTTTAGACCGCAAAAACACTAACTTGACTGAGCGTCACGATGAAATTGCCCGTTGGCTTGGATTAACTTCCAAAAACGTCAATGGAGAAGAACAAGAATTGGACACGGACAGCCAAGAAGACAGCATAGAGCTACTACTATTTAAAACAATTGCAGCACTATGTGACCCATTTACACAACCAGAAGAGTCTAGTGATTGTATTTTAAGTGTTGACTGTATATCTGATTTGGTAATTGCCATCCTGTATAAAACGTACATCCAGAAGAATGAACATGCAAAAGACTTGTTAATTGAATCTGTTAGATTTGATATATCCACAATATTATTTGGGATACTACGTGAGATTCATGTGTTGTTGAATGCAGATGATGAGCTTTTCTTGAGATATATAAACAATGACGAGATACATTACATAGAAAACCTACCGAAATGGACTCCCATCTTGTTGTTGTCACAGAATGAATACAGTCTTAGATTGATATATTCAATTGCGTGTGTTATTATTTTGACCATGTATAAGTTATTTATTCCTAAAGCTGGTGACTATAATTTGATGAACAACCCCTATTTACATTACTTTTTGAAACTTTGGAAATGTCATACAAATATTATACTACTAGGACTAGAAATTGATAGAAGACTCGAGTTTCTCAATCATGAGAAGGGGTTACACGAGGAAACTCCGATGATTGTTGAAGATACCTTAAAGGGATCAAGTTCCATACGGTATGTCCTAGCGTGGATATTGAACCAGAACCCTTCATCCACTGGTCCTGAGAATGAGAATGAGAATGAAAATGACGATGATAATGATATTAATGAAAACGAAGATAATAAAAAGAAAATCCCATTCCCCATAGATGATGGAATAGACTTAAGAACCGAAACCGTGTTCAACTTTGTTCAGCCACTTGCCAGAAAGAATACAAATGGAGGAGCTATACTGCTAGATATGAGATTAGTTTCGATTGCTTTATTAATATTGTATTCGGGAACATCTTTCACTGCTGGAGTATACCAAATTGACGACAAGCCATCTGTAAATGAAGATCAGGCAAGTAGGAGATTAAACCAGTCAAAGAAAGTGGCCGAAATAGGAGACATTTTAATAGATTTGGAGTACGCTGACAGGTTTGACGAGGATATAAAGTACATGTTGGAATATGACTACGATGAAGAAGATGAAGATGAAGACGAAGACGACAATGGCGATAAAGGGGATGAAGAAGACGTAGGTAACGGGGGAGCTAATGTGGAACAGCAACGAAAGGCGGCTAAAGAAGAAGTTCAGCCAAGTGAAGTTGGAGAAGGGCTTGTAACTTCTGGTATCGAGTTTGATGAGTTTGGCAGGGACTGGCGAGATATTCCTCGTGAGAACAACATTGAATTCAATAATTTGTTCTTAACTAGGTGTAAACAGTTTGACAAGCTAGCCAACCAAAGTGATTCAGACGACTTTTTTGTGGCGTGGGATGAGTTATATGAAACGTTTGAGTTTTTGATAACAAATTCAATAGAAGGAGATTCCAAAGCAGAGTCGAGAATTGGTCAAGTAGTGATTAATACCATCGCAAAATCAATTAAGGATAGCCAATCCAATATCGACTCATCTATTACCCCTTCTAAAATTTACAAGTATTGGACATCACTGACAACTGTAGACTCGATCAGAATCACACAAGATGAAAACAACAAAATGGTGGTTCCTATATTTAATGTTACAAAATTTGAGTTGTTCCTCCATAATAATTCACAACTTGCCAGGGCGGCAATGGACGAGATGCTCATGTGCGAAGGATACAGAAGATTGCTCATTTGGTTTTTAACTCATAACCTCAATATATCAATATTATTAATTGACTATGTGTATCAATTGCTTTCGGGACTTCGAGGAACAAAGGAAATTGCTGCTCCATATGCGTTTTCCAGAAAAGGTGACAAACTAATCTTGAGTGACATCGAGCAACTGATGTTATTGCATGAGTTTTTAACCAACAGTAATGTTTACTTATCAGCAACAGACGGAATTGAGATTGAAGGTGGCTATCAAGTTGTTTTGGCTGAATCGATTGCAAAAAAACTTATGTCTTTGCTTTGTATTATGATCAACCATCTTATCAAGCTTGGAATTATCGACTTGTCAGAAAATAAAAATGAAGAAGATGATATTCATGATTACCGAAATGAATTACAAGTGTTACTTATAAATTGGATTGGAAAAGTTCCTGAAGCTAGACAGTTGTTTTTCAAAATCAAAAACACAGCACACGAAGAGAATAAAGAAACTCAAAACAATAGTTCACCAGAGGTGAGAAGAGAAGATGAATGGGAATTGTTTCAGCAATTTGAATCGAAATCGATAATCAAAATTACTGATGAAGTGGATAAAAACCCAAAACATAAGAAAGTAATAGAATCTTTTGCTGGCAGGATCGAAAAACATCTTGAAGCGGTGTTAAGTTCAAACAAGATCACTCCGAATTTAGATGAAATTGGCGATGATTTCCGATTTTTCATGAATAATTTTAATACTTTATGTAAAGTCGAATACTTGGCTGAGATTTTGTTTGAGAAATTCGAACCGGTAATATCGACCGGCTCAATTTCAGAATTGGGAATTCAACAAGAACCTGAAGAGTTCTTTGATGCCGAGTTCAATACTGATTTCTTGAATGGTGAGGGCCACTTTGAAGAAACCAAAAAGCAAGAAGAGAACGAAAAGAATCAGAAGAAACAGCAGCAACCATCTTCCAAAAAGAAGTCAAAAAAGAAGAAAAAGTCCAAAAAGAAATAGTGTATACATATGTATCAATATAGAAGTACAGAGAATATCAAGTGTTGTAGTAGTAGTAGTAGTAGTTGATGCAGTTAGCAGGTCTCAACTCTGAGTCATGCATAGTTCTGACTCGTTTTTACTTTTTGTGACCCCGATTGACTCTTTCTTCCCGTGGATACGCGAAACCGGCTTGACTTCGATTTTGTTGTTCGTTACTTGATGTCCGATTTTAACAAAGGGGGGAAGTTATTATGTCCCTTTTTTCCCTCTCTCTCACACCTTCATCATTTTCAATACTCAAACATAACTATGTTGACCAACAAGTTGTCTTCTCAATCATTGAAATCAGTCCTCATGTCCGCCAAAAGATTCAACTCTACTATCACTCCAGTATGTACTGTTCAATGTCATGGACACAATGAGTAAATTCAATTAGGAATACTTTTTTTTTTAGTCATTTGCAACCTCCGTGTCCCTATGTTTCCAAACAATAATAAGATGAATTATATATATATATATACTAACAATATATCCCCAAAATAGGTTAGAACCACTCAAGCTCCACCACCAGCTGCTTCTTACTCCCAAGCTATTAAGGTGAATGGTATGTAATTGTATTGCTTTCAAGTTGACTAGAAAATCACAATTTTACTAACATATATTCCCTTTAGGATTCATCTACGTTTCTGGTCAAATCCCATATACCCCAGAAAACAAACCATTGCCACAACCATCAAGCATTGGTGACGATGCTGAACAAGTCATCCAAAATGTCAGCAATATCTTGGAAGCTTCCAACTCTTCTTTGAAACACGTTGTTAAAGCTAACATTTTCTTGACTGATATCAATGCTCAATTTGGTGAATTCAACAAGGTTTACGCTAAATATTTCAACGATCACAAACCAGCTAGATCATGTGTCGCTGTTAAAGAATTGCCATTGGGTGTTTCTATGGAAATGGAAGTTGTTGCTGTTGAAAGAGACGATACTAAATTGTAAACAGCCTAAAAGGTATCATTGTTCACGATATAGAGAAATAGTTATCAATGCATAAAGCTTTTATGATGTTCATTTGATAGTCTGTATTTTATATTGTAGTTATTGAGAGATATCTCTACAAAATCGATTTGATTGGTAATGTCTGTACAAGTTATATTATGCATGCTTCTCTAACAGAATCGATTTTTCAAATTTCCTCATGCTCTTTAGGGTTGCAACCCTAAATGTTCGCACGTGGAAAGTTATATGCACACTAAGAAAAGTGTGCACTAAATGCGTTGAGAGCTCGCCCTAGGAAAATTTTGAAACTCGCACCAAACTCTAACAAAAGTTTCTCACAGATTATTGAAAATTTGAAATTTTTAATTTTTTGCTCTCTTGATTGATTAGTACTACCATAATACACAGTAACGATGGCTCAACGTATCACTTATAGAAGAAGAAATCCATGTATGTTAATACAGTCATTTGATTAGAATAACCCATAATTGTTTTATTGAACTGGATAAAGTACCACCATTTGATTTTTTGGAATAGAAAGGAAATTGGAAATTATACGACAAGAGTTAGGGATGATAGAAAGATAATCTTTGGGAAGAACCTCATGATGGAAACAGAGTTAAAGAGTACCATAATAATTTTAATCGAATTAGATTAAAAGATTCAAAATACATATTCACATTTGATATAATATGATATAGTCTACCATGGGGAAGATATTATGAATGTCACACATCATCACAACAAGAAGAATTTTTTTTCTCATCGAACAGAAGGAACAAATTAATAGAACTAAACATAAAGATTCTTTCCGTATCAAATGGTGACGTTATTATTCCATAAACAATTTAGGTCAATGAAAACAAAAGCATAATTACTAACAAGTTATCTTATCTTTATAGACAACACCAGATCCAACAAAGTCAAGGTTGTTAAGACCCCAGGTGGTAAATTGGTTGCTCAACACGTCAAAAAAGCTGCCTCTAGAGTTAAATGTGGTGACTGTGGTTCCGCTTTGGCTGGTATCTCTACTTTGAGACCAAGACAATACGCTCAAGTTTCTAAGACCCATAAAACCGTCCAAAGAGCTTACGGTGGTTCTAGATGTGCTAACTGTGTTAAAGAAAGAATTGTCAGAGCTTTCTTGATTGAAGAACAAAAGATTGTCAAGAGAGTCTTGAAAGAACAACAAGAAAAAGAAAAGAAAGCTTCTTCCAAGTCTGGTAAGAAATAAACGTATTTAACAAGCATGTTTTAAATGTATAATATTAATAATTTTATCAGGTTAAAAGTGAAAAAAAATTGTTAATGGTTCTTGTAGATTCTTCTTTTGATGGTAATATATACATCTAGGTTTTATGTGTTCGACTTCTTTTTACTCTTACAATATGACCAGTTTGTCAGTCCCTCTTGAGTAACATTTTTTTTTGTCCGTCTATGTGGTTTAGATGACCTGTTGCAAAACAAAAAAATATTACACGCTCAACCCACCAACCAAGCAAGCAAATACAAGCAATGGCACAACTTGTTTCCAATTATGAAAGTTCGTTAAGGAACTTCATAAGCATGTTGATGACTGGTATCATTTGCAACTGACAGTAGTGGCGTTACTAACTTCGAACTTGTAGAGACATCCAAAGAAATCCATGATATTCTTGAGACAACCACCACTGTTGAAAACAGTCAACCATTAAAAATACAAACAATACTTGAAGTTGTTCTGCCGTTAGTTGAGTCGATGTACAGAAATATTGTAAATACATTTCCATTAGTACAATTGCCAACAGATTTACAAGAGTCTTTAGAAGCCAACGCCGCTGAACTATGGAATGCTTGTAGTTCTGTTTCTATCCACCCAAGTTCGGGATACAAAATCAAACTATTTTCAGTCTTGTTATTGAGTATTTACGAACTATTAAACCCAAATATAGATAGATGTTTAACTAATATTTCATGTCTTGTGAACCTATTTTCAAATTCATTAACCAAAGATATCCAAGAAGTGGCTAAAAAATGCAACGTATATCTTGAACCCATGATATCTAAATTAGTTGAACTCGATAGAGATTCACCTTTAGACCAAGGAAACAAAAGGCTTCTCAATGAATACAGGGAGAAGCTGATTATGTTAAACTTAAACTATGCGGTGATCAACAATGATTTTTTGTTGGCAAGAAACTATGAGAAACAATGGAAACAGATGTCAGTTCGATCAGTGGAACCTTCTTTTGTTCTAGAATGCAGTAGGATTCTTTACAATTCCAGCTTGTCGCAGTATCAGAAAGAAAACTACGAGGATGCAAGGTTCTTGATTTTGGTAGCTATTTCATATTTGGAAAGTACAAGTTTGACGTCAGACATATACAATCAAAGATATTTAAACTGTTATATCCTATTGGTGAAATGCTACAAGGCGATAGATACTCCACAATCAAAAGAAAAATCTAAAGAAGCCCTCCTTTCTATACAAGAACGTTTTCCAAGCTCCTTTGAAATTTATCATTTATATTTCGATGTTTGCAATACCGATAATGAACTAGAACTAGAGGATATGCTCATGCAGTTAGTAACGTCGGTGGATATAGCAGCAAATTTTGATAAAACAATTGAATTATTGAAACTATCAATCAACAAAAGTTATAAAGGCGTTAATAAATGTTTGGATTATTTATTGACCCATTTGAGTTCCAACCATACCTTTGTGGAAACATTGATAGTAAGCAAGTTTGTTGTCAATATTTTGCTTTGCCAAAACAGATCTTCCCTGGAAGTTCTTTTGGAATTGGGTCAATTTATACAAGTTGCCGAACGTACGTTACAAAATCAACTATCTCTAACTGCCAAGTCTAGTGTAGTTGCGATAATCTGGTCCCAAGGTATGAAAATTTATCAGCAAGCAAAGTATCAAGAAAGCATAAGGTGGTTGGAATTGGCTATATCAAGATTATTTTACACTGCATATTCAGAGAACCAAGACAGGGGTAAAATATTCAGAGCCATTCAAAATTGCCATTACGAACTTGAAAATTACGATAGGGTCATATCAACAATTGAATTGATGGATGGGGACGATAAGAATGCAGTTTTAACCCAATTCAATTTGTTTCGATCATACTTGATGTTACAGAATGAAGAAAAAGCAATGGAAAGCGTAAACAAATTGACTGAACATGACGATCCTATTGCTATATTGACCATAGCCGCATGTATACTCGAAAGCAAAAACAAGCTATCACCGAATCACATTAGAACGATTTTTCTCAAATTGGTTGCTTATATGTGTGAATTTGAGTTCACCGAAGAATATATTTCAAACCTTCAAAGCAATGATATTGTATTCCCAGCGTGCTGTCGTTGTGCAGTTGTGATGTATAGTAATGAATTTGAAAATAGGGGGGACATGGACGAAAATTTGATACTTTCACTTCGGGAATTACTTGACAAGAGTTGTGAAATAGCAACCAAATTAGTGCAAAGTCATATTAAGATATTCACTATTGATGATTTAGAATGGCTAGCTAGTAAGTCGTATAATATTGCGCTTGCTTGCCAACAATTAAAATCATCTACCCATGCTTGTGAATTTTGCAAAATATGTATTGCTTTCATTGATTTGATTTCTCCCCAAATTGAAGCTTCGAGATACCAGCAATTGTTGTTATGGAAAACAAGAGCAAGTATTCTAAACATAATGTATTCTTGTTCTAATTACAAGTTGAATGTGAACGAATGGAATGAAATTCGAAAAAAATGTTTAGAATTGAAAGAACTAATACTGAAACAAAGCTACACGACTGAGATTGAATGGAGGGAATGTCTCCAGCAAGTCATTGTTTTCCACTTCCAATCAGAGCTATCACTGGGTTCAATTCAAAACTTGTTTACCATAGTTGATGAATGTGCTGCATTTAAAAGCAAGCTAGCAACTGAGATGTTTAATGTTTTTATCAATTTGATAAGAGATTCGGAACGATCGATTTCCAATCATATGAAAAAGCAAATTATAAAACACATAATTGAAAAGACCCTCAATTCAGGTCAAACGTCAACACAAATCAAGTTAATGATAACGTGGTATAGGTATTTGTTTGAATCTTGCGAGCAAAATTATGGGGTGAATGAACAAAATTCATTGTTACAACTTTACAAATTGATAAAAGCCAACAAATCAGAGATAACAATGCCCACATTTGAAATTGAATGGCTTGCAACAACAAGTTGGAATTTCGGGATTGTATCGATAATGTATGTAATTAGTAACAACAGCAGCGAGGAAGAGAAAAAAAAAAGAAATAGCCAAGACATCAGACGACTAACAATATGTGTATTTTTTTTTTAGTGATAACGGGAAGCAAGCAATAGGGGTGGAATGGTGTAGTCTCGGGGTTATACTTTCGAAATTTGTACATGAAAGATTGCAACAACAAGTATGTCCTACTTGAAGGATACGGTTTCCCTGTAATGATTTAGGAATACTAACAAGGATGATCTATCTTCTAGCTACAATTGATTTGGAATGAGTTGGTAGACGATCAACATATTGATAGCAAATTACTTGAAATAGCAATAAGCAAATACGAGTGAGAGACATCCCTCGATTGTTATTTGGTGGTGGGGCGGAATCAGGACGATGGTGCGGTTTTCGTATTCCACACTCGTCTTATCGGAAACCCCTGACAAGCGAATATTTTTTTTCGTGGCACTAGCAGCTAAGCAAAGCGAGTGTTCAGTGGAAGACAAATAACGTGGATAGTTAATAGCGACGAGGAGGACGTATTGATCATGTGGAGAATAGTTTCCTTATTCCTTTTGAAGAGTATCTTGAGGGTGTGTGTGTGTGTTATTCATGTGAGTGTGGTATTCATGTCCCGAGAATCAACGCCGATGGTTATGATGTCCTGAATTTTTCAGATCTCGAGAGGTTTTTTGTCGCGGTTTTTGCAACAAGTGGTTTGAAATTTCCTTATCTAATTTTTCAGGTTTTTTTTTTTCCACGGATGCCAAAAATAAAAAAAAAAAATACTAGATGACTAACTTCATAGAAATCAAAAAAAAAAAAACTCAAACGGGTATATAAAGATCAATAATTTCCATTTGACTTTCTTGCTTTGGATTTGAATTTTATTGATTACGAATACATCGAATTCAAATCAAAAAAGATCCAAAAATAAAAATGGAAGGTACTAAATTAATTTCAAGCTACATCAAAGATGTTTATGTCCCACCACAAAAATGCATCAAGAATGCAGAAGTTCCAGCATACCATCCATGTTTAATTGTTCAAGACAAACAAACCGATGTAACGAAATTGAAAGCTTGCGGTTGTGCTGACAGTTATTGTGTCAAAGATGCTTCTTGTTGGATTCCTAAAGCGAAGTGAAGTGTCCATTATTAGTTGATTTAGTCAGTTCGGATTTGGTTTGGTTTGGTTTGATTTGGTTTATTTTACTTTAGTTCTGCTACTTAATCCTTTATTTATACTTGTTGTTTATGATAGATCTATACTAGTAACAGATGTTTTCGGTTATCTTTATAGTTTAATTTAATAATTGTGTTTATTGTGTCTTGATTATCTATAATTTCTTATATTGTATGGGTTCACTTGGAATTCAAATTCAGTACTCTCATTGTCATTGTTATTCTTATGATTATTATAATTATTATTACTATTGTAGCGGTTGTGGTTGTTGTTGTTGTTGGTATACGTGTTTGTAGAACTAACAGAATAATTAAACTTCGACCCATCATTACTATCATGACGGTTGTCCTTATGGTGTTGATGTTCATATTGACTGAATCTTGTCGGTTGAAAATAAGGATTGGTATACTTTTGACTAATTGGAATATTTGGAGTTAATTCTTTTGCATTCCAATCTCTCGAATTTGGAGTCAATTCTTTTGAATTATTCATCATCATTAAATCGTTTGAATAATTCGGCAATGTCTTAATATCCCAATCTTTAACCAATGTATTATCATCATCATCATCGTCATAGTCCTTATCCTTTTTATAATCATATTTCTCATCACTTTCCCGTTTGGCGTCTTCACTTGGTGATTTCGATTTCGATTTTGTTTTTATCGAATTTACCATTTCTTTACCAAACACAAAGCAAGGATGGAAAACCATAAAGATGAAGCAAGTTAATAACACCATTAATGCATCAAAAACAAAAATATATTCTTCATGGGTTATCAAATACCCTCTCCAACCTTCCGACAATTCAATTACTCGATAAACACATCTAATGTATATAAAAGTCACCGATATGACCATTATCAACGGCATATAATTGAACAATCTCCTGTTTTGTCGAATATTGACTAGTTCAACATCGGGATTATAAAAAGGTTCCAAATATTCATTACGTAATTTCTTCCCCCTACTGGTATTGAAAAATAAATGCAACAACTTCATGAAGGAAAATTTGAAATTTGGATTAATTTTAAAATACCCACGATAAATGAATTCAAATAATAGTAATAGGAACAAAGTCATGGAAACTACCTGGAAGGCAATCCCACCCACCATTATATATGTTCCCAACATGCTATCCCTAAACATCCGTAAATATATCGCCGCCGTAGCTCCTCCAGTTGCTTGCACAATCAAACTGATAACATCACAAATGATGAATACATAACACACCCATCGTGGTTTCAACAAAGTATGCTTGGCACCAACTATAACCATCAACTGGGCCAATAAATAATATATGGATGCCATGATAAATGTTGGAGCGATAGTAAGGGTGATAATTTGACATAGGAATAAATTGGGATCGGAATACAAATAATGAGCAATAGTTCGGGATAAGTATCCCACCAATTCTAGCACAGTACCACAAATGAAACATATGGTGAAATATCCGATATTTTTCCTTGTGTAAATCCCTAATCCAATGTAACCAAACAAACAAATTCCAAATAATGCCGTGAATAACAGATTGAAAGGCACAGATAAATTCATGGCATATAAATTATTGGACCATTCAAGATCTTTTAAATTCAATGTTGCATTTACCATTTCTTGTGTAATCATGGCGAACTCTTGTGTAGCCGTTGCCGTAGCTGTGGCTAGGAATTCTTGATCATTGATCAAAGTGATTGACGCAGCCAAACCTCGGGCTTTTTTTGATAAGAAATATAAGGAGATGGTATTGGTTTGGGTTAATATTTCATGTTGAATTTCTAGTAATGTCAATGCTAATCCTGCAGTGTTTGTCGGGTTAATGGTACTTATACTTGTAGATGTGGGTATTGACAGTGGAGTCCAGGTAGGTAGAAGTTGTAGTATTGTTGTTGCTTCCATGATGTAACGATGGTACTCAATATCAATATCTAAAAGAAAGAACTATGACAAATGAACAAGAAAATAATGTTGACGATAACGTAGGATTAATATAAGTTATGGAGATAGTGGTTGTAATTCTGTAATATGCTAATAATTAAAGTGCAATCTAGACAAGGCTTTTTTTTTTATTTTTATTGGGGTATTATGTCAGAAAATCAAACTGCCAAAATGGAACGAAATAGTGAATAGTTTAAATAGATGACGGGGATTCACTGTACTGGGAGGTCAAAGCCTAGAACTTTGCAATTGTTAATTAAAAATAGAAACTGAAAGTGTAATTGTAATTGTAGGTATATAAATTTATGGGGGCGTGACTCTTCCCCGGGATTCTTTGGAAAGTTAGATGATGATAAATGAATGAGCTTTGAAATCTGAACTTTTTGTAAAAGAAAGAAGAAAAAAAAAAGAAAAGAAAAGACAAGAAACAGATTAAATTATGTTATATATATGAAAGATAGTTTCAAGAACGTATCAATACCCATGGAGACCACAAGTGGTTTAATATTGGTATTTTAGGTAATGCCAAATTGGTAGTTTTTTTTTGTGATATTCTCAGTCTCGTAACGCTCATGCATCATAGTACGAAAAAATTGGAAGTTATATTAGAGGTTGTGAACATCAATTGTGGAGTTCATGGAATAAGCTTTTCTTGAATTCATTCATATTAGTTATTCTTTTCTAAAAAAAAAATCTAAGCCTTGCTCCACTCCCATGGCTTGGTTGGAAATTTCCATAAATTGCAAAATTCACCCAAGGAAGAGCAACATAACCAACCACTAAGAAGGAAAAACAAATCGACTGCGAAAGAATCTATTTTTTTTACCGTTACATTATCTTTCCTAATTAGGAAATTTCCTAAATCGTCATCAAATTGAAAACGGATCGACAATAAATTATACCCTAAAACAATGATACGAAGTGAGACAAGGGAATAATTTAACGATTCATTGATTCAATGGTCATTGAACGTTGTCCGCCCCTCTTCTCACACCCCTTCACCTAACTATTGTTGAGTTATGTGAAGAATGGTAAATCGGGATTCGTATTCAGTTGTCCCCCTCCTAGAAAATTTGAGGAGTAAACAGGCACAGATCTCCCTATTCAAACAAGTAAGGTTGATAAAAAGTAGGTTCATATATAGTAGCAAGTGGTAATAATACTAATAATATATATATATATATATTAATTTACATTAAATGTTATTTAGAAAAACACAACAATACTTGATAATTATAACAGTTTTTTAAATGAATTGGAAACCACTAAGGATATAGTACTTTCATCTCATACAAGGAAGAATTGAATTGGATTAAATTGAACAATATTCAATAGCAAAAAGATTCAAAAAAAATTAATAATGATAACAACAGTAACGGCAACGATAATAATAGTAGTAACAGTAACAATACAAAACAAAACAAAAACTACTTATACTGACAGATTGACTAATATAATAATGTTACACAGTATAAGACACAATTTATCACATATTAGGACTCCACAAAAAAAAAATTAAAATCAAATCCTTTAAGAAATAGAATACATCATCAACAAATTCAAGTAAAAATATAACTTCATCAGTTCATCACAATTCATCATCTCATCATTTTTGTTCATTTGAAATTAATTCATTGGCAATTTGTTCTCTTTTCCAAAATCTCAATAATAAATCAGCATAATTTTGTAAATCTTCCACGGAAATCATCAATTTAAAATCTAAAAGTAATAAAAATTGTAATTCTAAATAATTTAATTCTTCCAATGGCAATCCTCCAACTTTGGCATATCTCAAATTCTTATAGAAGATATCCAGGAAAAATTTCGATGATACTGTTATTCCACTGATGATTAATCGATGAATATTATAAGAATCCATGACAAACAATTGTTCTGTCTCGGCATCTTCTGCGTCTTCCGTTTCTTCAACTGTGTCCTCTAGTTCTTGTTCTAGTTCTTGTAAATCATTATCCAATGATGAATTTTTATTTTTCTTAATCTTGGTCTTGGTCTTATTCTTCTTGCTTTTCTTCTTCTTTTGATTCAAATTATTGGCTTTTTTCGCTATTCTATCAAAATAAACCAATAATGATAAAAACACTTCATTGGTTACTGGACAATACTTTAAAACTCTTGCCAAATATGCTTGCAAGGAAATTCCAGGGACATTGGTTCCATGAAATGCCAAAACATTGGCTAAATATTTATTCTTCATTTCATCGTCGTCGTCATCGTCTTCTTCGTCATCAGATTCTTCTTCCTCTTCATCTTCATATTCGTCGATATCAATATCTATATCATTGTCCTTGTTATGGTTACTGTCATTGGTGTGGTTATTATCGTGTTCTTCATTTCTATCAATTTCAATATTGTCATTATCATCATCGTCATGATTTTGTTCACGAAGTAATTTATTCTTCTTTTGCAATTTTCTTTGTCTTTTTTCTTCTTTAAGTTTTTGCCTAATAGCAATGGTATTTTCAAAGTGGTTTGGATGCAATTTATCATTAGCTTCAATTATTTTTGTTAATAAACATGACAACATAACAATGAGATCATTAACAGGATATTCCACAATATTCAAATGTTGTTGTTCATGATTAGACGACGATGACGATGTGGATGATGATGCAGCTTCTTGTTGCTTATCTTTCGATGTCAAATTCTCTAAAAATTCACTATATGTCATATAATGGTCTGGTTCTGGAGGTACATAAGCTGGGGGTGCTGGTGGAGGTGGCTGGGAATGTGAGGGTGTTTGGTGGTGTACACTACGAGAAGTATTTTGCTTCTTCCCTTGAGGTAATGATGAAGTAGAATGAAATGGTCGAATATGAGGTCTTTCATTTTGTAGTTGTGATTGAGATTTAGATTGAGATTGCGATGATTGTTGGGGAATTGATGTTGACGATGGCGAGGCTGACATATGGTCGTGTGGCGATTGGTTGTCTACGGGGGTGGTAGAACCGCTAGTGAGAACTTGTTGTTCACTTACCACTGGTTGATTCTGTTGGAACTTGCTATTGTACAGTAGTGTTGATTGAAGTGGGGGAGGCTTAAATTGTGGTAATGATGAGTTTGGAAGAGAATTTGGAAATCGTTGTTGCTGTTGTTGGAACAGTTGTGGTTGTGGTTGTGGTTGTTGGAACAGTTGTTTGTTAGGGGTAACAAATGACGACAGTTGAGTGAAAGATGATGAAGCCGATGTGAATCTGTTGGCGGTATCATTGTCAACGTTTGTTGTTGGAATGGGATTTGGAATGATTGCTGGGGGTTTAAAACTTGAAGACGAAGAGAAAGATGACATTTGTTGAGGGGCTTGGGTTATGAAATTATTGGAAGTTGGTAATGAAGCTGTGTAAGAATGAGGGTGGGAATTGTATGAAGTGCTGATTGCTGTGGGAGTATTATGTGAAGATGGGATGTAGTGTATTGAATCGTTGACAGTTGGCCCATGTGGGTGGTTTTGTTGATGGAAAAAACCTGGATTTGTAGGAAAAGAATTGGTCATTTCGGGGTTAGTTCCAGATGTGTTATCAGAAGAAAAATTCGTGGGTATAAACTTATTGGTTATATGACTTGATTGACTCGAAGAAGTGGGCTCGTTGAATATGTTTGATTGGGTGTTGCTTTGGTGGTATTGTGGAGGGTGTTGGTTTTGGTGTTGTTGCTGATTAACTAGGTTCTCACTTGTTCCCACGGGATTGGAATGTCCACCAGGAGAAGAAACAGTTGAACCTGAAGTGGAGGTGGACAACAAATTCTTCGTAAGGTTTGAAACGTGAGGCTTATGAATGTTATTAGTTGACATGGAAGTGTGATTGTGAGTCGTACTTGAATTGGGATTGGTATTGGTATTGGGATTAGAAATAGAATTGGGAATGGAATTGGTGGTGGAATTAGAAGATGACGACAACAACGACGACGACGGTGCTCTTGGATTATTGCTTGAATCTATATTGGTTGTGCTAGCTGTGGCAGTAGTAGCTGTAGCTATAGCTGTGGTGGTTGTAGCGGTAGTGGTGGTAGTGGAAGAGGTATTGTAATGAGCAGTCATCTCTTTTTGTAATTGTTTCTTCGATTTGTCTGATTTCTTTGAATTCTCGTTCACTTGGTTTGTCTGTGTCTTAATTATTTGTCGCTTTGTTCTTTGTCTCTTTGTTTCTTTGTGTGCGTTTTACCTTTGTCGGTTTTCCCTTTCCCACACTTTTTTTTTTACTTGTGCAGATAGTATTAGTCAATTGATTTGCTTAATGACTGACACTGTTATGGTGGGATTGAAATTGAGATTGATGTTGGTTTAAGAAGTGTTGAAAATGTGTTGGTGATTTTATTGTCTTGTATTGTGTTGAAATGTGATGTGGTGTGTTGCATTGGAGGGGGGGAGAAGAAGTGCTTTAGTTTTTTTTTTTTCTTCTTCTTATTAATTAGGTAAATTATTTGTTTGTATTTCTTAATTCAGGTTCAAATATCTCGTTGACGTGCTGAATTTGGCAAGAAATTTGAATTTTTTTCTTTCTATTTATGATCGCTAACAAATTATTCATCGATATCAGATAGTCTGCTCTATTCTATCCTATTCTAATATCATCTATGTAAATATTAAGTTTAGAAGCAACAAAAATCGGAATGCTATGACACATTAAGTCCTGAATCTTTAACCTGCCATGATCTCTTTTTTTTACTTTGGAAATACTGTAAAATCCTCAACAAAAATAAATAAAAAAATAGGATTCAAGTGTTGACCAATTACTGAATAGGATTAATAACAATAAGAAGATAACATCTATTGCCTTTTTACATGTATCATATCTTTGATTATATCATATCTTGCCTACCACTCTATTACCAAAAACCTACCTATTATCTTTAAATGATTCTTAATCTGACTTGCATATGTGGGTATTCGAGCTACCAAATTAACGTCTTTCTACTCACATCAATTTCCTCGCCATCAGTACACGACTAAGAAAAATGGATCAAGTAGGAGAAAAAAACTGCAGACCACCAAAATGGATCACCAAATATGAAAACATCAACTCAAACCCCGTTTTATCTCAGTTAAACCCAACCAAACAACAAAATACTAGCATCTATTGACTAATAATGTCCACAGCATCAAAAATTACTTTAGGAGTATCATGTGCACTTGCCGCAGGAGCATTTGTATTTATAAATTACTCCCAAGAAGCAGAACGACAAGCATTAAGACAAGGTCCAATTAAAGATGCTGCTCGTCAACAAGCTAAATTACTTGAAAAGCAACAACAGCAAGATAGGGAAAAACTGAAGAAACAATTGGCTAATGAATTAGAACATAAGGAACAAAGTGAATTAAGAGAACAATTGATTAAATCACAACCTTTATCAAGTGAAATTATTCGCGGTGAAGAACAATAATAATTCAAAAGTATATTATTTTGGTTAAGAGAGACTTGACTATCATTAATAGTGGTCATTAATTAGTACATCATCTTGTAAATATTCTACACTTGTAAATATATAAATTTAATCATGACGTAAAAAAATGTATGTGTTCTTGGAGACACCAGAGAGTTTGAATCAATTGTCAAAAACAACAATTCCCTGCTCTGATGTACTATGATGCACATCTAATCTAAAGTATTATTCTACAAATACCAATATTCCCACACAATAAACCCAAAAAAAAACAACCACATCCAAAAAGAAAAAGATAAAAAGAAAAAAAAACTAAGAAGATTGTCAACATTCAAAGCTGATGAAGTCCTGCTCTTAATGACTTGCCAAAACGGTTCGTCAAAAATTAAAAGATGTTAGATCGTGGTTAATTAGGGATCACGCCAAAACTTCACTCTGAAGTAACAAAATTCATTTCCTTTTCTTTTATTTGATTCCTTTTCTTATAATTAGATGTGTGTCTTGGGATTAATGGTTGAATACCATAGTGTATTTGATGGTTAATTAAAGAGAAAGAAGAAGAAGAAGAAAAGAAGGAAGAAACGATGGCTGAAAATTTTTTTTTTTTGTTCTTGCTCGTCGTAGTGGTGGAGGTGGTAGTGGGATGTGAAAAGAGGTTCGTGTTTGTGCTTTTGTTCTAGCCCTAATATAAGACGATAGAATCATCTAATATACTGTTTCTATCATGTGTATTCCCATTTGGATACATAAATAGACAATAAATACAAGTATTGAAGTTGCGATAAAATTAACGAACCTATTAACAACCCAGCAAAACAGAGTTAATGGAAAAGAACAAAAGAAGCAATATTAGAACTTAACTGTTGGGTAGCAACTATTGTATATTATGCAATACACGAATTGATATAACCACTAACATCAAAAAAAAAAAACTAGAGGAACATAGACTTGATTATATACAGATAAACATATACGTCATTGCAGTTCTTCAACAATTTTCTTTCTCTCTTTGTGGATATATATGTGCGTGTGGCAGTACAATTTTCTTTTTGCAATTTTGCAATATTTATTTAAAAACTATTATCATTATTTGAAACTCATTCTCTTTTTTTTTTAAATATGTAATATTTTCCCTATTTTTTTATTGTTTGTTTTTGCTTTGCTGACGTATCAAGATTTCAAAGTACCATTCAGTGGTTCATTATTCCCACTGATGGTATTGGTAGCGGTGTTATTATTATTCATGATTGAGAAATTTGCCTGTACTGGTACTTCAGAGTTTATAAATGTAGTAGACGTGGGTGATTTCAACGAATTATTATTATTACCACCTCTACCTTGTTCATTCTGTCGATCCTGATTTTGCTCTTGGCCCTGGTATTGTTCTTGTTGTGGTTGTAAATGAGGTGAAGCAATCTTATGATTGTTATAAACTGCTGGAGGTTCATGAGAAACCGATCGCATACGTCCATAATTCAATCTTCTCTGTCCATTAAATTCATCATCTTTATCATTATATTCTTCTTCATCATCGTCATCATCGTCATCATCATCATCTTCGACTGGTTCATAATGTTGTTGATGATGGTGTTGATGATTTTGGTACCCATGTTTAAACACCATTGACAGATCAATTTCATCTTTAGTTCTATCAATAACCGCCACAGGATCACTATTTATTATAGGAGGGGTAGTATTATTGGAATTTGGCGGCGAGTAAGGATTATTATAATGTTGATTATTATGGTTATTATAGTTATTATTATCCACCAGCATTGATCTTCTTTCATATCTATTCAAATGTCTTTGAACAGCTTGTTGGTGTTGATTAATCCCATTCCCGTTATTCCCATCAATTCCATTGACAGTCCCATTATGTTCATTCATCCCAATCAAAATACTAGCAGCTTCTAATAATTGAACCTGTTGATGTTTTGAAATCAATAATTTCTTTGTCACATTCCATTCAGGGGTATGTTCCCATAAATGTTTGGCTAAAGAAGAAATATGTTTATATCCTTTCCCACATGCCTCACATCTTAATTCTTCTTTTAATCTCCCTGTTTCTCCTTCACTGATTCTACGCACAACAAATTCTCGTGATAATGTTGGTGCTGCTGCTCCTCCTGAAGTTGTTGACGCAGATAATGGTGGTGATGAAACAGAACTAGATGTAGGAGTTGTAGATTGTTGTGGTTGTGGTTGCTGCTGGAGAGGTTGTTGTGGTTCATGAATGTTTGCTTGGTTCTGGCTATGAGGTTGTCGCGAATTATTATTATTATTATTAGGATTATAACTATGGTGGTGATGATGTATTTGATAATTTGACAGTCTAGGAGATTGATGATGGTGATGTTGTTGTTGTTGTTGTTCATGGTGATAATGATTATGGTGACTATGTTGATGGGATAAAGTCTTGGCTCCCATAGTTGCGCCTGAGTTGGTTACGGTTGTAGTTGCTGTTGATGTAGCAGTAGCAGTAGGTATAGTGTAAGGTGTCGTAGCATTTGAACTTCTTCTACTGTAATTAAACTGTGTTGACGCTGTCATAATTCTCCTAGTGCCTGTCTTTCTGTGTTTATTCTCCTTTTTTTATAGTATTTTCTCTCTGTTTCAGTATTCTTCAGAGCTATTCTTCACAAATTATGGGGGAAATTTCAGTAAATATAATGATAATGATGATGGTTATAGTGGTGGGAAAATTATTGAACGTTGTGCTTTTTTGGCTGGGAAGTATTTTCAAAAATTTTAGAACAAAAAATTTTTTTTTTTTTTTTTTTTTTTTTTTTTTTTGGCGCGCAAAATGACTTTAGAAAGAAAAAGAGAAAATAGGAAATTGTTCAGATCGGAAAAGAACACGTCTGAACTCCAGTCACCGGGGCCTATTTCGTATGCCGCCTTTTGCTTGAAAAAAAAAAAAAAAAAATATGCTCAGCCAATTCATGAACCAACACAAGAAACG